>JAMAKP010000002.1:518196-740409 GCA_023628455.1 Chaetomiaceae sp. B2702 | reverse complement strand
GCCCGCCCCCCCCCCCCCCGGCCCCGCCCCCGCCCCCCCCCCCCCCCCCCCCCCCCCCCCCCACGCGGGAGAGGTTTCTCAGGAGCTTCTCCTGAAGCTTTTTTTGGGACACGGGGCCCCCAAAAGTTTACTCTTCGTCTTGGCTAACGGAGAAATTCACAACAGTCGCCAACCGAGGTGAAATCCGTAAGTGATCCCAAATCGCCATTTCTTGCCCTGTTGGGGCGCTAATTTCGTCTGCCAGCTATTCGTGTATGTGCGATTCCGGCATGCTGTGCTATCCTTCGGATCTTGAGATGACATGCTCACTCACCTACTCGCAAACAGATCTTCAGAACCGTGAGTCTCAACCCAACATTGGCGTCCAGGCTAGCTCGGCGATATGCCGAGTGTCTTGTAATCTCGACTCCTAACACCGAGTTCGTAGGCCCACGAGCTTTCGCTTCACACCATCGCCGTCTTCAGGTGCGCCACCCTCGACTTTCACTTCCCGCCCGATAGCTAATTGTGCAGCTATGAGGACCGTCTCTCGATGCACAGGCAGAGTATGCGCCTCTCACCCCCGTTTCTGGCCTGACCTGTGAGAGTCATCTGCTGACGAGGGGAATGCAGAGGCCGATGAGGCGTACGTCATTGGCAAGCGCGGGCAATACACCCCTGTCGGTGCTTATCTCGCTGGCGACGAGATCATCAAGATTGCCGTTGAGCACGGCGCGCAGATGATCCACCCTGGTATGCTACAAGAGGAACAGGATCAAGGATAAGCGCTTCCTACTGACCTTTGTTAGGCTACGGCTTTTTGTCCGAGAACGCCGAGTTTGCTCGCAACGTTGAGAAGGCCGGCCTTATCGTAGGCTCCCCGCGACTCCGTGCCCCGATACTGTGTGGCTAACCCGTCAATCTCTCAGTTTATCGGCCCCTCTCCCCAAACGATCGACGCCCTTGGTGACAAGGTTTCGGCTAGGAAGATCGCCATTGCCGCCAACGTCCCGGTTGTCCCTGGCACCGAGGATGCGGTTGGGACGTTCGAGGAAGTCAAGAAATTCACCGATCAGTATGGTTTCCCCATCATCATCAAGGCTGCCTATGGTGGCGGCGGCCGTGGCATGCGTGTCGTGCGCGAACAAGCTTCTCTCCAGGAGTCGTTTGAGAGAGCCACCTCGGAGGCCAAGAGCGCCTTTGGCAATGGCACCGTCTTCGTCGAGAGATTCCTGGACAAGCCCAAGCACATCGAGGTCCAGCTCCTCGGCGACAACCACGGCAACATTGTCCATCTGTACGAGCGTGACTGCTCCGTCCAGCGGAGACACCAGAAGGTTGTCGAAATCGCCCCTGCCAAGGACCTGCCCCCTGATGTGCGCGATGCCATCCTAAACGACGCTGTCCGCCTCGCCAAGTCGGTCGGATACCGTGAGTCATGAACCTGCCCCATACGTACCCCCCCTCGCAGCAACAGCCAGAGAGAGGGAAAAACGCCCAACAACTCTTCAGCTGACATTGAGCGCAAAAACAGGTAATGCCGGGACAGCCGAGTTTCTTTATAGCAACGGCCAGTATTATTTCATCGAAATCAATCCCCGGATTCAAGTTGAACATACGATAACGGAGGAGATTAGTTAGTTGGCCCTAAACCTTACCCTACCCCTGAATTTGCACTGACAGTTGATCCAGCTGGTATCGACATTGTCGCGGCTCAGATCCAGATTGCAGCTGGCGCCTCCCTGGAGCAGCTGGGCCTCACCCAGGACCGTATCACCACCCGTGGATTTGCCATTCAGACAAGAATCACAACGTACGTGTCTTTCTGCTCTATCAAAATCACATGGCTGACACTGCCGGATAGCGAGGACCCGGCCAAGAGCTTCCAGCCGGACACAGGCAAGATTGAGGTTTACAGATCGGCCGGCGGCAACGGTGTTCGCTTGGATGGCGGCAACGGCTTTGCCGGCGCGGTCATTACACGTACGTTTTCTCCCCGGTTCCTTCCGCGCTTCAAGCCCAAGTTTTCTCTGGACTCTTTCATCAGTTGTCTCTCGATTAGCTTTTTTTTTCATACTTTTTTTTTCATGTTAATTTTGGCGCTTTTTCGTATGATACCTGCTGGCAGAGGGCAAGGGGAACCCGAATTGTTATGGGATGGTTGCTGCTGTCACCTATCTTAGGTGGGGGTTGTGTTTGCTTCGGCTGCCGGACGCCGGGGCTTCCTTGCTTTCAACATTCACCTCTCCATTCTCAACTTCTTCGGCGTCATGCTAACTTGTGGAACCAGCCTATTATGACAGTGAGTAACCCCTGAACGATTGCTTTGGGACCATTGTCTTCGGCGCATGGCCTCTGCTTCCACCCCCCAAGTGTCCAGTGACCATATAACTGACTTGTTTACAAGGTATGCTCACCAAGCTGTCATGCCATGGATCGACGTACGAGATCGCCAGGAGAAAGCAAATTCGCTCATTGGTCGAGTTCAGAATTCGCGCAAGTTCTCCTTAAAGCCCCCTTGATGGAATTTCTCGCTAACGCCAGGCAGGGCGTCAAAACCAACATCCCGTTCCTCACCTCGTTGCTCTCGCATCCTACGTTTATCGAGGGCAACTGCTGGACGACGTTCATCGATGTGAGATTCCTCTAACAGTTTTGAGGGAGTGCCTACTTCCGCGACCGCAGAAGCTAACAAAAGTGTATTCAGGATACACCAGAGTTGTTCTCCCTAGTCGGCAGCCAAAACCGCGCGCAGAAGCTACTGGCGTATCTTGGTGATGTCGCCGTCAACGGCAGCTCCATCAAAGGCCAGGTTGGCGAGCCAAAGTTCAAGGGCGACATCATTATTCCAGAGTTGTTTGACCAAACTGGAAACAAGATCGACACCTCGCAGCCTTGCACCAAGGGCTGGCGGCAGATCATCCTTGAGCAAGGTCCCAAGGCCTTCGCCAAGGCCATCCGCAACTATAAGGGCTGCTTGCTTATGGACACCACCTGGCGTGATGCCCACCAGTCCCTGCTTGCTACCCGCGTGCGGACAGTTGATCTGCTGAACATCGCCAAGGAGACCAGTCATGCCCTCCACAACCTCTACAGTTTGGAATGCTGGGGTGGCGCTACCTTTGATGTCGCCATGCGCTTCCTCTACGAGGACCCCTGGGACCGGCTCCGCAAAATGCGCAAGTTGATTCCCAACATCCCATTCCAGATGCTTCTCCGTGGCGCCAACGGTGTCGCCTATGCCTCGCTTCCCGACAATGCCATCGATCACTTCGTTGACCAGGCCAAGAAGAACGGCGTCGATATCTTCCGCGTTTTCGACGCCCTGAATGATATCAACCAGCTCGAGGTTGGAATCAAGGCTGTTCAGAAAGCCGGTGGCGTCTGCGAGGGCACTGTCTGCTACAGCGGTGACATGCTGAATCCCACCAAGAAGTACAACCTCGAGTACTACCTGGACCTTGTCGACAAGCTGGTTGCCCTTGACATTGATGTCTTGGGAATAAAAGACATGGCCGGGGTGTTGAAACCGCATGCTGCCACTCTCCTCATTGGCTCTATCCGGAAAAAGTACCCCGACCTGCCTATCCACGTCCACACCCACGACTCCGCGGGTACCGGTGTTGCTTCTATGGTTGCATGCGCTATGGCGGGAGCCGACGCCGTCGATGCCGCGACTGACAGCCTGTCTGGCATGACCTCGCAGCCCAGCATCAACGCAATCCTTGCTTCGCTGGAGGGCAGTGACAAGGATCCCGGCCTTGACGTTCGCCACGTCCGTGCTCTCGACACGTACTGGTCCCAGCTCCGCCTTCTCTACTCGCCTTTCGAGGCGCACCTCGCCGGGCCCGACCCTGAGGTGTACGAACACGAGATTCCAGGTGGCCAGCTCACCAACATGATGTTCCAGGCTTCCCAGCTTGGTCTTGGCTCTCAATGGCTCGAGACCAAGAAGGCGTACGAACATGCTAACGACCTCCTTGGCGATATCGTCAAAGTCACTCCGACTTCCAAGGTCGTGGGCGACCTGGCGCAGTTCATGGTCTCTAACAAGCTTTCGCCCGAGGATGTCAAGGCTCGTGCTACCGAGCTTGACTTCCCCGGCTCCGTTCTTGAGTTCTTTGAGGGCATGATGGGCCAGCCGTACGGCGGTTTCCCCGAGCCGCTGCGCACCGACGCCCTCCGCGGTCGCCGCAAGCTGGACCAGCGCCCCGGTCTCTTCCTCGAGCCCATCGACTTCCCCAAGGTCAAGAAGGAGCTCGCCCGCAAGTTTGGCGGCACCATCACCGAGTGCGACGTTGCCAGCTACATCATGTACCCCAAGGTCTTTGAGGACTACAAGAAGTTCGTGGCCAAATACAGCGACCTGTCGGTCTTGCCGACCAAGTACTTCCTCACCAAACCCGAGATTGGTGAGGAGTTCCACGTGGAGCTTGAGAAGGGCAAGGTGCTCATTCTCAAGTTGCTTGCCGTCGGCCCGTTGTCGGAGAACACGGGCCAGCGCGAGGTCTTTTATGAGGTGAACGGCGAAGTCCGCCAGGTCAGCGTCGACGATAACATGGCGTCGGTGGAGAACGTCACCCGGCCCAAGGCCGATCCCACCGACTCGAGCCAGGTCGGTGCCCCCATGGCTGGTGTACTGGTTGAGCTGCGTGTACATGATGGGACCGAGGTCAAGAAGGGTGATCCTCTTGCTGTGCTAAGCGCTATGAAGATGGTACGTTATCCTCTCTATGTAGTTTCATCCAGCGAATTAGTTGCTAACTCTTGTCCCTACAGGAAATGGTTATTTCCGCGCCGCACAACGGTGTCGTCTCGCAACTTATGGTGCGCGAGGGCGACTCGGTCGACGGTTCTGACCTCGTTTGCCGCATCGTTAGGGGCGAGGCGAAATGAGCGGTTGCTATGGAATTGCAAACTCAGCAGTGGCATCCATAGCCCACCATTCTCCACCTTCATCAGACGCGCAGACGGCCGCGGACACACGCAGGATGTTAAGCTGTCTTGTCTGTGCACCGACTGCTCCTTAGGTATCCATTTATTGGGTAGGTAGCGGGAAGAGCAGGCGAGGGGTGGGCAGAACAATGAGCCGGAGCAAAGACGGGTGGCGTCGATGGAACATGGGCATGGCAATGGGTCTTAGAGTGGACTCCTGTGCGGGGAGTATACGGTAACCCCAGGAGAACCCAAGACCCAACTACTTTAAGTAGTTTCTCTGGAGTAGGCAATTCGTACTCTGATACACCCGCGCTAGTTCTTCCATCAGTCTTTGGGCTTTAGATGACGTGGCCTCAAGAATGACACGGTTCTCGGGTGATTTCAACTAGCATACGCAATTATTATTACTACTTCCCTTGTAACCTTTCCCGACTTCCGTCCCTGCACCGCTTTACCCATATCATCCTCCTCTTCCCCTTTCCCGAGCTCAACGCCAACAAGTCGATGCTTAGGTGAACCGGTACGAACCTCTCTAGTAAATCAATCGATGCAACTAGTAAGGATGAGCGTTGGGGTGCAATGACTCTGGACTCGACCTGACCCGGGCTCCCTCCAGGTTACAAAAATGTCTCTCGAAGATATTCGAGTGTCAAACACGTGAGTACCCGTCCCCTACCCACCTCGGATCGTACATACATACAAACGCTTCGGATCACTTCCCTTTCTCCCTTCTATGACATTTCTCTCTTTTTGCCATGAGAGGGGAGGGCTTCATCATACCGCCAGCGCTGCAGTTCTAGAAGGCAGGCCGCCGCCGCCCAGCGCCGTCTGTACTGGCAGTACCATGCGAGCTGGCCCAACCCCGGCTGGCACTACTCGTAGATGATGATGATGCGGTGGTGGCCGAAGTCGGGGCAGCCAGAGTAAATACATCATTGCTGTCGCGTGGCTTGATGCCTGCAGTATGCAGTGAGCGGGGAGAAGATCCGAGGATGACAAGGAATTGTGGATGGGAAGGTGGGTGGCTTTCTATCACCCACACACGACAGTGCTAACCAACACCAATAGGTGTGCCGAAGTTCAGACTGTATCCGACTTTCCATCCATAACGGGTATCTCTTCGCGGAGCATCGGGTACCCCTTGTGGTGCGGCAGTTCCTTCGTTAGCGTCCGGAAAATATCTTGCTGACTATCCACAAGGACTGCTGTCAAGAATGGCAACATCCATATAAACAAGGACTTGCTTGAAGCTCTTTACCGCAGAGCATACGCACTTACTCCCGCGACAGCAGAGCCACCCAGCACCGTCAGCAAGCACACAAAACACCAATGCGAAACCGAGCCAATGGCAACAAGTCGAGTCAATAAAACGACCAAACAGAGTATCATACAACTATTGTAGTAGCACAGGGAATATCCCTCGCTGCGCTCAACCGCGGCAGCATCCCAAGTTCAGCAGCTCTAAAACCCATCCGCCCAGCCGTCCACGCCTGCTCCCCATCGCTCACGTTCTTTTTACCTCGTAAAACAAAGGTCGACGCGCCGGACCAAGCGCCACCACTTTCACCTGTTTGCCCGGCTCATTAGGAATCTCAAACGGATAGAACTAGCGACGCTGCCTCGGATCAAAAAGGCAGGGACACTCAAACACCCATCGGGGTGGCCCTCTAAAAGCCGTAGCCGGTCGGCTGGGGCGCGAACCCATTGGTCTGCATGTACGGCGCGGGCGAAGGAGCGCCCCCGCCGACCGGGCCGGCAGTGATCATGAGACGGTTGCCGCCGAGGATAGGCGTGTTGTCCTCAACCTTCTCTTGCTCCTTCTCCTTGGCCTTGCGCGCCTCGTTGTCCGCCTTGAGCGCGGCCATCTCCTTGGTCTGCTGGCAGAGAAGGTTGATCATGAAGGGCATGGTGAAGTCGTGGAGGCCGTTGCGCCACGACAGTTCCAGGACCACGTCCGGCCGGATCAAGTCGTAGCATGCGTACAGCATGCCGACGTAGCACTCCCGGTTGCCGATGTCAACGAACTAAAGACTCGGGTCAGTTAATTGTCGAGATAAAGAGTGCACCAAGACCAACTCACGTATCGCAGAAGCTCTTCCACAACATCGGACTTGCCAGAAATGGCAGACGTCTCGATAGCATCCTTCCACAGCTTGTCCTGCTTGGACAGGTTGATTGACTTCTCCCACCGCTTGTTCTTGCGGTAGATGCTTGCCGCGATTTGGCGGAAGAACACCAGGTCGTGCTTCTCGAGGCGGCTGGCAAGTTCAACGGCATCGTAGTTGTCGTAGTTCTCGACAGAGTCGCGCAGGGTCTTGTAGTCTTCCTCCTCGATGAGTAGGTCGTTGATGGCGTCATTGACGGTGCGCTTGTTCTGTGATTGAACATTGAGCAGGAACGGCTTGATGAGCGGCAAGTTGTCGGACTTTTGGAACATGCGGACTACCCGGTTCACGTCGATCCGGGGAGTCAGGACCTGCAGGAGGTCCGTGAGCAGCGAGGGGTGCTGCTCGAGGTAGAAGTTGATGGCCTTGTAGTAGATTTCGAGGTTCGCCACCTTGATGGTGATCTCCTTGAACTGCTGGTGCTCCCACGAGTTCTCGGGCCGCTCCATCACGGCGAGCGCGGCGTTGTCAAACTCATCGTAGTGGTAGTAGCAGAACACCAGCTCCGGCCACAAGTTCGCCTCCTCGCACGCACGGATCATCTTGGGTAGGTTCATCCTGCTCCAGAAGAGCTTGAGGTGTTCCATCAACCGCTCGGGATGATACTTGGACAGGGCGATACCCAGTTCGGTGAACATGCCCATGTGTGCACGTTCCAGGCCGAGACCCTGCTCGAGCAGGTTGATGAGCTCGTCGAAATAGCCATTGCGCTCGTACTGCTTGACAAGAGCCTGAAGTTGCTCCGCATCCACGATGAGGTTGAGACCGCAGATCTGAGCAAGGCGGAACTCCTTCTTGCCAACACACGCCTCGTGGACCTCCTTCCACACCTTGATGTTGTTAGCCTTGCGGGCACAGTCCACGGCAGCCTGATAATCTCCAAGATGGACCAAGGTGGTGGCGAGTTTGGCCCAGTTGGAGATGCTTGTGTAGAAGATCTTGGCCGCCTCGAAGAGACCCTCCGCGTAGGCCTTGTCTCCCGACTCTTCAACGTTGGCCACGTTGGTGGCCCGCAGGAAGTCTTCAAGCTCTGCGAGCTGGTCGAGACGGGCAAAGCAGAACGCAAGAGCGGTATCGATCGCTGGCTCGCGGAGCGTCTTGCGGGCCATGCGGAGGTACTTGATGAGCTCCTCGTTCTTCCCAGCCGCGACTGCAATCTCAATAACCTCCTCATAGTTCTTGGGGTCCTCGGCCTTGATATACGAGTCGATCGAATCGCTCACGCGGAGCCCATCCAACTGAGCCTTGGCCACCTTGCTCCAGACCTGCGGGATGTCGACCTCTTCGGCGTACGCTTGCGCACGATCGATGCTAACGACGTGCTCGACAAGGACGTTGACAGCGGCCTCCTTGTTGTCAATTTTCTTGTAGACTTCGAACGCCTCCTCGTGCAGGCCAACCTCGATACAAACGTTGGCAATCTCGTCCGAGGAGAAGTTGTCCAGCCGATGGATGTAGTCCATGACGCGAGCCTTGTCCGCCTTGGCGGCGGTGAACATGAGAAGGTTCTGGAGGTTCTGGTTGTCGCTGAACGGCGACGGCTCCAAGACAATCTTCTCAAGAAGCTCGATAAGCTCAGCGGGAAGATCGGCATTCAGGAAGCATGACACCGCTTCGGAAACCTTCGCCGGATCCGTGGACTCCGGGACGGCGGTCGAGATGACCTGGTCAACCACTGAGCGACGGTGGAGGTTGTTCTCGCTCAGGACAAACATCCAGAGCTCCCTGTCCGCGCGCTCAAGCAGGTATCTCGCCTGAGCCTTGTACATGGCGTTCTCGTTGGTGATATTGACCAGCTCAAGATCATTTTGGCCCTTGCGATAGGCGATGTAGGCAAGGTTGGGGTCCCGCTTCTCGCAGTACTTGCCGACTGTGAGTGTGTCGTACTGGTCGTTTTCCCTCAGGAACTTCTCGGGGTTATTATTAGAGTCGATGTAGATCTTTGCCAAGGCATTGTAAACGGCCTGTTGTTGGTTGCCGGCAGCGAGGGTCGCCTCGAGGAAGGGGAGGAGCAGCTTGAGGCGGTTGCGCGTCTCTACCTCCTGAACCAGCTCATCAATCGGGATCGACGCCGGGTTCACGGTGGAGAGAAGGTTCTTGATGATGCTCTCGTCGCAATCAACATCTAACAATCCACCGATGACACCGGGCGTCCTCGAAGGGTTGACCTGCTGTACGTAGATCTCGATCGACTTGAATTGCTGGTGCTGGTACAGGTACAGCACCAAATCGTGCACAAAGTTGAACCGGTCGCAGACAACCATCAACGGTAGCATCTCGCTGAGCTTGGCTTCCTTGAGGAAGTTTTTCACCTTCTCCGGGTTGTAGACGCTGTTGTCACGGCAGATGCGTTCGACCTCGCGGATTTGTCCCATTTTGGTGGCGGCCTCGATGTACTTGAAGACCACCTCGGCGTCTTCGCTGACGTTGACAATGCTGCCGAGGAAGTAGTAGAGGCCTTCCGCGGTCTTGTACTTCTCGAACAGATCAACCAGGCGTTGGGGACCGAGAAGCTCTGCATACTTGGTGGCGATCTGGACCACGGACTGGAGGTTTTGGCGGATGTTGTGCTTCATCATGGCATCAAGGCAATCAATAGACTGCTCAACCGAGAGACGGCCAAAATATTCGATGAGCCAATCGGGACTGAAGTTGGGCGAACCAGCAATGTTGATCACAACTCGCTTAATAGCCGCAGGATCATCGTACAGATCCAGTGCTTTCTGGAAGAGGCCGGCTTGCTCACAAAGGGTCGCAATGCGGGCCTTATCGAAGTGAGAGAACATGTCGTTCCCCAGGATAGCATCCGCGACCTGTGGCGCGTTGATGAGATTCATCTCCAGAAGGCGGGTTTGGAGATGGCCTTGCTCAGGCCTGTTGTCCTTGAGCGCATCGAGAAGGAACGCCGTAGCCTGCTGGATCATGCCCTGAGACTGGAAGATGTCTACCACCCGCTCGAGATCGACCAGGGACCCGCCCTCATGGTTCGCAAGGGATGTAGCAAACTCGGCGCCCTTCTCCGGGTTGACGCGGACGATGTGCTGGAGAAGCTGAATAAAGTCCGGCTGATAGCTAGCCTGAGCACAGTATGGAAGAATCTTCTCAAACTGGCCAGTCTCGGCAAACCCAGCAACAACCTTGTGAGGCACATTGGCCTTCAGGTAGATGGCCAACGCCATGGCCATGTCATGGGGACGGACCATGTCACCGAGTTGCTCAGAGCACTCGAGCTTGTTCTCGCCGAGCCACTTTTGCAGCAGCTGCTTCCGGTTCTGGGCCAGCACGGGCTGGGCAAGCTCGATGGTCTCGTGCTGATTCAGCGAGCCTTTGTCGAGGAGCATACCGAAGTACTGGAGGATGTGCGACATCTGGCCCGGCTGCTGAGGAAGCCGCTTGAATTTCTCGATGGTTTGCGGCGTCCGCAGGAAACCGCGTGGAGAGTTGGCAGCAACCTTGGCAGCTTCTTGATAGCTTTGGTTGTTGAAGAGCTGATCAAAACGCTGCTGATAGAGGTTGTCGGCGCCGGGAAGACCAGCACGCGACGCCAACTTCAGTGCCAGCTCGGTGCCGTGGCTCTCAAGGACATACTGAACGATCGTGTTCTCGTCGGCACTGACAAAGAGAACTTGACCCTTCCGGTTGATGCCGAGAACACCACTCGATTCGTTGTCGCCACAGGCGGTGAAGATCGTCTCGCCCGAGATGCGGTTCATGAAAATACATGTTGCTGTCTCGAGATCGTAGAGGTGGATGAAGCCATATTTCGTGATCAGATAGATGATACCGTACTTCTGCGAGACCTGCAGGGCGACCGGGAAGTCGTTGGCGGCTTCTGGCGGGAAGAAAACATCGACCGCCTTCTTCGGGAACACGGGGTTCGTCTCGGGATGGTCGACTTCGACAATGTGCAGCTTCGCGCCGACGGCGGTGCGGACGGCGAAGGTAAAGAGCTTGGTGTCCTCGGGCGCACCGTCTAACCGGATCGTGCCAAACGCGGCGGCATGGCCCTCGATTGCCTGGCTGATGCCGCGGTCTTTGGAGTACAGCTGCATGGCGCCGACAACGCGTCCTTGCTGCTGCGAAATGCCGACCACGACCATCCATTTGCCATCGGCACTCGTCCGGTAGTTGATGATCTGGTTGCTCTGCAAGTTGTTAGAACCCATGCCCGATGGATGAACATCATAGCTCCTACCTGAAGGTTGGAATTGCGATCAAACACCTTGACCGGGGACGCCTGAGCGGGGTCAAAGACATCCCAGTGGTAGATGGCGGTTTCTGTGACCAAGCCCAGCGTCGTCTCGCTCGTCCACTTCCAGAATGCGACGTCCTCGGCCATGGTGGTGGACTTCAGCTTCTGCTTCTGCTCCAGATCGAAAATCTGCAGTGTTCGTGACTGGGCCTTTAGCGCAATAACCTGGCGCGACCAGTGCATTATTGCGCTGTCGGCTTTGATGGGGCGGCGGATGACATTGTTGCCGTTCTTGAGGTCGACGATAAGGACTTCGGGGGATGATGCCTCATCCTTCTTGTCTCGGAGACAGATGAAGGAGTCTGATTCTAGGGTCTGTCAAGAAAAATCGAATGTTGTTAGCGACGGCGGGATAAAACGAGTATGGGGGCGCAGGATAAATCGTACGCAGGTGTTGAAGGTGATAGCGGTTTGGTTGACGCCCAGGCTGCTGAGCTGGAGCAGCTCTTGGAACTTAATTGGCAAGGCCGGCGCCATGGTGAACTCTATGCGCTCGGCTGCGCGGGGTTAACGAAGAGTAGCAGCCAACTTGTCAAAAGTTGCTGTGTGGCGGATGAAAGGTAGGAAGCTTGCGATCGTGACGTTGAAAGGGGGTGGAAATTTGGTGGAGCTGGGGACCGGGACAACGGACGGAACGACGGCGGAGCCAGAAACTAGCGAAGAACCCGCAACCAGAGCCGCTCAATTAAAGGGAGAAGCAAAGAGAAAGTCGGTGGTTGAGATGGCGCGGTGCGAGGGTGGAAGCTCGTTGCCGACGCGGAGTTTGAGGAAAATGAGGGCTTCTCGCTTGGTGCGTGTTTGTGTGTGGCAGGAGCGCCAGATGCGGGTACTTTTCTTGAGTGATCTGGCTGTTCAGAGCAAGGAGGAAGCTGCGCGAAGTTCATTCCTTGCCAGGCCCGCCAGGGGGAGCGTCAGCAGACAGGGGTCCCGTATTCGGCTTAGCGGAATTCTGTTGCCTGTGCACCAATCAAACCCCACCCAACACTGCTCCCGCGTAACCACTGCTGCGTTATCGATAACGTTTTTTTGCTGGAAAATTGGCAAAAGTGAGAGATTCCGCGGGCACATTGCTTGCGGCACTCTCACTACCTACTGTCCCACTACAAATATTTGCGACAGAACCGGGAACCTCACCCCCAACTCGCCAATATGGGTGTTGGACGTCGCATGAAGAAACAGGGCGCTCCTGAGCCTCTGTCCGAAGAACACTTTGCCAATCTCAAGCGGAAAAAGGGACTCCCTGTTGACGACACCCCTGTCGAAGCCCGCTCGACCAAGAAGCGCCGCACGTCTGCGAAATCCGAGAAGCCTACCAAGGCCCGCAGCAATGGGCCTGCAAAGGATGGTACCACATTGAGGTCGGCAGGGAGCCAAGCCAATGGCACGAAGAAGGCGCCCGGCGCATCAGAAAATGGCTTGAAAGCAACCAAGGGGAAGCCGAAGAAGGCATCGGTGCCGGAACCCGACTCGGATGAGGAGATGGACGATGAGTTTGATGTCTCCGACCTGCAAAATGCTAGCGGTTCAGAGCTGGAGGAAAAGATGCTTGGTGACGATTTCCTTGGCTCGGATGACGACGACTCGGTCTACGACTCCGACCAGGAAGCTGCCAAGAAGGAGAAGTTTGTCTTCTCTGACGATGAAGACGACGATGATGAAGACAGAGAGGAGAAATTAACAGCCGCCAACATCGAGGGTCTCTCGAGGAAGCTCGACGAGAAGCTGGCAAGGGAAGCCGATGAGAACGAAGCCGAACTGCGGGAAGCAGCTCTGCAGACCAACATCGACGGTGACAAACCCAATGTTCTGGGCGACGAGGACGAGGATGATGAATTGTCGTCGAAAACGAAGGGCCTGCTGGCACCCGATCTGCAGATGCTGAGGACCAGGATAACAGAGACCATTCGGGTGTTGGAAGACTTCACGAATCTGGCAGAGGAGGGTCGGAGTAGGGCCGAGTACACAAACCAGCTGCTAAAGGACGTCTGCGCTTGTATGTTCCATGTTATCTCGTCATGGCGCGATCCCTCAAGGTTTTGAACAGGCGTACTGACAGCGGATGCAGACTACGGCTACAATGAGTTCCTGGCTGAGAAGCTCATGAACCTCTTCCCACCAAGGGAGGCATTTGCCTTTTTCGAAGCCAACGAGGTGCGTTGTGCCAATGCGAAGGGGCCCCTTCCGGCTTCACAACTAACCACTTTCACAGAGTGCTCGCCCAGTGGTCATTCGCACAAACACTCTTCGAACACATCGACGAGATCTTGCGCAGGCCCTCAGTAAGGAACTCTTTAGTTTGGATTGCGGAATTGATCAGGAGCTGACTCCTTTTAGTCAATCGTGGCGTCACGTTAGAGCCAGTCGGCAAATGGTCCAAAGTCGGTCTACAAGTGTTCGAGTCAAAGTATGGTTTCCCCCCAGGCCGTTATGCCCTGCCAAAACTAACCCGATATTAGTGTGCCGTTGGGTGCCACCCCCGAGTATTTGGCTGGGCATTACATTCTGCAGGCGGCATCTTCCTTCCTTCCCGTGATGGCGCTGTGTCCTCAAGAAAATGAGCGCTGCCTCGATGTGAGTCGTCGAGTCCCATGTTCTCCTGTGTCCAAGTGCTGATCCAGCCGTCCCAAATAGATGGCAGCAGCTCCGGGTGGTAAGACAACGCATATGGCGGCACTTATGAAGAATACTGGTGTGATATTTGCAAACGATCCCAGCAAGGCTCGTGCGAAGGGTCTGATTGGCAACATCCACCGCCTCGGTGCGAGGGTAAGCAAACCCCGTCGATTGCATTCGCACTGTCCGTATACTGTCGGCTAACTTCGACCCTTAGAACGTCATTGTTTGCAATTACGATGCGCGTGAATTCCCACGAGTGATGGGTGGCTTCGATAGAGTGCTTTTGGATGCACCCTGCTCTGGTTAGTAACGATGTGGCGTGGACGATCTTGTTGCTTATGCTGACTCGGATTCCAGGAACCGGCGTTATTGCCAAAGACCCTTCAGTCAAGACCAACAGGGATGAGAAGGACTTCCAACAGTTGCCGCATACGCAAAAGCAGTTGCTCCTAGCGGCCATTGACTCAGTCAATCACGCAAGCAAGACTGGTGGCTACGTCGTCTACTCAACATGTAGCGTGGCAGTCGAGGAGAAGTAAGTCGGGCTGCATGCGCCTCGATTCGGAGAGAAATGCTAACCCTTGCTGCAGCGAGCAAGTTGTCGCCTACGCGCTGAGCCGTCGGCCCAATGTCAGGCTAGTCGAGGTAAGCCTTTGACAAGTGTTTCTACTTCGGAATGTTGCACTTGAGGTTATGCTGACATCTGCGCTAGACCGGCCTGCCGTTCGGCAAGGAGGGCTTCACCAGTTACATGGGCAAGGCGTTCCACCCAAGTCTCAAACTGACACGCCGGTACTACCCGCATCTTTACAATGTCGACGGGTTCTTCGTCGCCAAATTCCAGAAGGTGGGCCCGACAGCCGGCAACGCGGTTCTGGCGAACGGCAAGAAGGATAAGGATGCCGCCAGCATCAAGGCGGCTGGTGCTGAGAGCGGAGACGAGGTCATCGACAAGACTCCTATCGCTGCCGAGGGAGGCGAGAAGGAGGATCAAGACGACTTTGGTGGGTTCGACGACAATGCAGATGAGGATTACATTAAGCGTGCCAAGAGGAATGCCATGAGGAGACGTGGTCTAGACCCCAGAGCGCTGAAGAAGGGCCAGGAGAGAAAGCCGGCCAGGGATGCCGAGACACCGGAAGAGGCTGTCAAGGAAAAATCCAGCGAAAAGCCCAAGGGCGAGACCAAGGACAAGCCAAAGGAGAAGTTAAAAGCCAAGGAGAAGTCCAAAGAGAAGTCGAAGGCCAAGGAGAAGAAGTAGGCGCAAAATAATAGACTGTATTCCTGCCATCGCACTGCGCCCGAAGATTGCAAGCCCTGCCACGAAGGAGTTCCTGATGTGATCACTTGCTAGACAATAATCCAATCATTCAGCCACTTGCAATGCGCAGGGAGGTTTCAGGCTGGGAACATGCTGTGTCATGGGCGAGAAGACCGCATCACATTCAAAGCCAAATGCAACCGAGGGCTGCAGCACCAGTCTGTATTTAGGCAGGATCAAACGGGCAATGAGCTACCTGGGCAGTTGAGCGGAAGCAGTCAGGCAGGCAAGGCATGGGGCACGACACGACGTGAGCAAGAAATCGTATAGAGATGTACGTCCAATCATTGCGGCCCTTCCCACGGTGGAAAAAGGGAAGAACCGCACCCAAGATCGAGCGCCGAAGGGAAACCCTCGTCCTTCTCCATTCTGTTCGAAAACCTACGACTTGGGTCGTGGGCCACAGCCGGCTGCGTGAAGCAGCTGGGGACCTCGTAAATCGCGTTGGAGCTAGTTCCGAGAATGTTATAAATTTGCGTTGTTCAATGGAGAAGAAAAGGAAAGGAGGAGAGAAAGGCGGAAATTTTTTGGTGGTTTTGACGTTGCGAGAGTGGGGCTGGAATATGTGGCTGGTGTGTGGCTAAAGCAGGAGTGGGCTCGGTGGGCTGTGGCGGGTGCTTGTCAAGCAGGTTTGGGCGGTTTCGTCGGGTTCGGCTGCTTGCGGCTTGTTTGATTGGAAGCGGCCGAGCCGGCAATCATTCGAGGTGTTCAACGTCGGTTGATCGGCGGCATATCCAGCTCTGACAGCCATTCTCTTCTTCGTCACTCGTTTGATTCCTCCTATACCGGTATCCGCAAAGAGTCCCGAACACAACACAACATGAATGCAGCACAAACCCTGCCGCGGTTCCTCCTCCCGCGCCTGAGCTGGACTGGGCAACTCGCCACAGCAACAAGCATTCCGGGAGCTTCTGCCGTTGTTTTTCAACAGACCAGGAACACAGTCAAAGGCGCAGGATGGCAGGGGTCTCAGAGCAAATTGCTTCATACGCGAGGCATGAGCGCAGGCGCCACGAGGAGAACATGCGGCGTCTCGGGGGACAAAACCAGCGGTTTACCTGTCCGAAGTCTGAGCAACATCGTCCGCAACCCGGCCCTCCGCCGCTCTTTCCACGCATCCGCGGTTCGTAGACGCGACCACCACTTCGACACCCTCCGGTTCGTGCAGCGCCTGCAAGAAGAAGGGTTCACCGAAGAGCAATCGGTGGCCATGATGAAGGTGCTCAACGACGTCATCGAAGAGAGGCAAGACCGCCTACCCTTTTTCTCCCAACCCAACCCAACCCCCCCCCCCCCCCCCTCCTTAACAACCTGCTAACCCAATTCCCACCTCACAGCATCCAAAACCTCACCCGCACCATGGTGCCCCGGGAAGAAGCCGCCAAAACCACCTACACCCAAAAGGTCGACTTTGCCAAGCTGCGCAGCGAGCTGCTCTCGGCGGACAGCACCGAGTCCAACGCGACGCGGGCGGCGCACGAGAAGCTGACCAACGACATCGCCAAGCTGAGCAGCCGGCTGCGCGACGAGATCGGGCGCACGCAGGCGAGCGTGCGGCTGGACCTGAACCTGGAGAAGGGGCGCATCCGCGAGGAGGCCGTCTCGCAGGAGCTGAAGATCAAGGAGACCGAGACCAAGATCGAGCAGGAGGCCGCTGCGCTGCGCCAGCAGCTCGAGCAGGTCAAGTTCCAGACGCTGCAGTGGTTGATGGGGGTGTGTACCGGGTTCGCCGCGCTGTTGTTGGGTGCTTGGCGGCTGTTGATGTGAGCGGGCGGTGGTGGTTCGGCTGTGTGTGTTGCTTGTGTACGCCAGTTGAGCGAGCGCAGATCAATCAATCCCTTCGAGATGTCGGCGATTTGCGGATAATAATGAGAGCGGTGCTGTTTGTGCCGGTCGGTTAACGCCGTCAGGGGCAAATGCATGTTTAACGGGCAAGATGGGGGTTGTTTTACGGGGAGACATGAGAGTCTCTGGGATAGACGGGCAAGTATGCATCAGGCGCATGATCAGGACGAGGGTGGACCTTGTTTGAGGCGAGTCTCGCGTGTGAAAGATTCAATTCAATCGCAGTATCTACTAAGCAATAAATAGAAAAACTGGCAGACCCTCCCGCAGGTCCATTATATATTCCCCCCCTGGACCGGTGATATACAAATGCGCCTGCTGCTATTGCGGCGCCATAATAAACTGGCCGGGCCTGACATGGCCTGCTGGGAACTTGAGTCCCGTAATGAAGTGAAGAGATGGATGGGGTGGTGTTGTGCTTTGTGCGGGATAATGTGCTGCCGTCTATGTTTCCAACTATGTACCCGCGAAGTGGATTTGACGAGCCGGGCCGCCCTAGTTCCCTTTTCTCCCCATGAACTTTCAATCAAATCCGGCCTGAGAGAGAGAAAACGGCGATGAAGGGAGCGACTGCCTAACCGGTATCAGCAACGTTGCGGGCAAAGAGAGAGAGAGAGAGAGAGAGAGAAAGAAAAGAGTGAGGAGGGAAGGAAAGAGACGGACTGACCTAAGACTCGATGATGGTGCGAGCCGCGTTGTACATGGCGTGCAAGTCGCGAGTGGCCTTGGTGCAGACACCCTCGGGGGCGTTGCAGGTGGCGGCGCGCTTCCAGCAGGGCATGCCCAGGAACTGAGTGCACCAGGGCTCGGCGTCACGCTTCATCTTGAGCGCGTTGCCCTCGTCGATGGCGTTGATGACGGCGGCGGCCGCGCGCTTGGCCTTCCAGCAAGCCTGGCCCTCGCTCGTGCACCGCTTGACGTCCTCGTTGGCCGCGTCGCTGCCATCCCGCTTCCAGCACGAGGATCCCGCGAACCGGGTGCAGAGCCGGTCGGGCTCGGCCACAGCGGCGGGCTCGGCATCACGCTTCCAGCAAGGCATGCCCAGGAACTGAGTGCACCAGGGCTCGGCGTCACGCTTCACCTGGTCGCTGGTGGCCGGTGTCTCACGTTTCCAGCAGGGCATGCCGAGGAACTGAGTGCACCAGGGCTCGGCCTCGGCCTCGCGCTTCTCGATGTTGGTGTTGTCTTCGCGCTTCCAGCACGGCATGCCCAGGAACTGAGTGCACCAGGGCTCAGCCTCGCGCTTCATCTCCTCGGGAGTGGCCGGTGTGGTGCGCTTCCAGCACGGCATGCCAAGGAACTGATCACACCAGGGTTCGGCGTCGCGCTTCTCGGCGGGCTTGTCTTCCTCGGTAGGGCCGGGCCTGATGCCCAGGGCGTTGTAGAAGGCGGCAGGATTCTCATGGCTGGCGGCGATGGCAAGGGCCAGCTCGTGAAGCTGGCGCCGGGCAATCCAGCCGAGCTCGGTCTTGGTCTCGTCGCGGGTGACGAGGTTGGTGTTTTGCTTGATGGCATCGGAGAAGGCGTCGGCGGCGCGCTTGACTATGTCGCAGGCCTGGCCTTCGGCGGAGCAGTAACGCTTGTCCTGGTCGATGACAGCTGCGGCGTCAACCGAGACGGCCACGGCCAGGAGAGTGATGGGGAGGGTAAACTTCATGATGTCGGGACTTGTGAAAAAGAGAGTTGGGTAGTGTTGATGAGTGGATGTCTGTGATCTTTGGTGATGACGACCCTCTGGATTGTCTTTGGCTTGATCGGGGTGAGAAGGAAAGAGTAAGGGACCACAGGGTTATGAGGATGAAGTTATATATATATACGTGAGATGAGGTCTTATTCAGGGGTTGGAGTTTATTGTCTGAATGGTGGATAGACTCGGCCACGAGGTCAGCGGACCCGAACTCGCCCTCGCCATCCACCCCGGCCGTCAAAGACTATAGCTAGTCATCCCCCTAGCCCACAATGAACCCCCGAACAGACACAAAAAAGGTACTGGTAGTCAAGACTAAGATGTTCACTATTGAGCAAAGCGTTATTCAGGTCCCGAATAGGCAATTTGTGTGGCTCATGGCCGGGAGGACTCCCTCTTCCAGTAATAAAACATTCCGCGGCCATTGCCACAGGCGAAGGGAGATCCCGTCTAATACATCAATTCGGGTTGCTTATGACAATTTGATACCCGAGTTTTCTGGGCCTGGATGTTCTGGAGCGGCGGCGGTGTGTTTTTGAGTGTTGAGGGGGAATCCCTATTGATGTTTATTCACACCCGTATTAGGAAAGGCGTGGCTTATTGATGAAAGAGAACAGCCCACCAAGCTCGAGCCAAGTCCACGACTGTTCAACGGCTGTCTGCCGCCCGTATTTCAATATAGCCTGGCCGGTTTGCTTCGTCAAATTCCGGATCCTAGAAGAACGTCTGAAACCGAGGCAAATGTCGTCTCGGGCTCTCCGCTGCCACGAGGGTTAGAGTCAGATAAAACCCTAACAAGGCGACATCTTCATGTCCACTGACCGCCAACTGAATGCAGAAATCTGTAATACCCACTTTGGTCTCGATGGGGTAATAGTCTCGGAGAGTGCGAATATTTTAGGGGGCTAACAGGCCGATATGGTTACGCACCACAGGGGACTAATCTCAAAGGCTTGCCTCGAGATGCCCATTTTCCTTGTATGTACCCCGGGCCATGGTCGACCATTCGTGGCCGCGTAGTGTCCCGGACTTTGCCGTCTTTCCTGGAAACGTCCTCCCTGTCTCTACCGAAGATTCAGGGACGCGCGGGAAGTCCTTTTTTCAGGAATTCCTGCCTCCGGTTCCATCGGAGAGTTGCGGTCCCCTCGGCCACAGTCGAGCCTTCCCCCCAAGAACCAGACCAAAGCTCAAGTCAGCAGGCGGGCTCCTTCCTCGAAACACTAAGCAACGTCTTTGAACTCATATCCGGTAAGGGCACCATGTCCTCAAATGTGATATCGGAAATGGAACTATAGTCCCGGTTTCTTACCATATAACCCACGGTTGTCATATGTAACTACCAGGAAATTGATAAAGAGCAAAACGCGGAGTCACCCAATTTGTCATTCTTTTTCTTTTCTTTGCTTTTCTTTTCTTTTCTGTTGTTCTTGTTGTTTTTTTTAATTGATAAAAAAAAAAGAAAATATTATTCTCTACTTGTTTACTTGCCCTTACCCACCTACCCTTCGTGCAATCAAAAACCACGACATCCTGCCTCACCCTTCCCATGATCCCTACCCCAAAGCTCTGAAAGTTCAGGGACAGGGATCACAATTGACCCGATCCCTCCAAAGCTCTGATTACATCTAAGCCGCTGCTTGCTTCTTTATCTCATCAATCTCAGTCTTCCGCGTTCTACCGACATGGCTAGCCAGCCATCTTTGGGTGGCGCACAGGCCCAGACCGTGCAACCCTGCTTTGATACAGTAACAAACCTGCACCTGGTCAAAAACTCAATGATCCCTAGACAGGGCCATGATTACTGCCCTTACCATCTCATTGCCATTGCAGTCTCTCTCAGCGACCGGTAGCCGGGTTGTCTCCTCAGCCTTGGATGGGGACGGGGTGCCGCTTGAGGAACACCTTGTGCTACCTCAACAGCAACCTCGCTAGTGATTACCGACACTCTTGGAGATACTGGTCCCCGGAATGGGGCTTGACTAGGCAACGTATCTCTGTCGTCCCTCGGGAGTTGGCTGTAAGGAGATGTGGGCTGGTGCGCTGTACTTACGTTGCGTTTGGGCAATCCTCCCCGCCACTGACTTACCAACAGATCAGTGGCTGGCTTTCTGCCCACTGCGTTGGTCGGTTGAGCATGTGTTGCTACTGAGCTGTGAGGCGAGGACGTGCCACGGCTGCCGTTATCAACCAACCCTGATGTTGAGCCTCTACTTGAGACGTTCCTTGCCTCGTGAGCAGGATTTCTTGGGCCTTGTCCAGAACTACGCAGCAAATTGTCTGAGGAATACATGCGCGTGGACGGCCGGTACGGGATGTAGCATTTTGTCGATGACGGGGAGCCCAACTCTACCTTGTGCCTGCTGTAGCCAGTTACTACAGGGCGGTAAAGCGAGCGGTACTCGCACCCGCCCCGGTGATTGACTGTCAACCCCCGCCGAAAAGCTGCGGGTGCGAAGGAACTGGATGGAGGAACATCCAAGTGCGTTCCTTGATCTGATGAACTGCCAGGCGGCAATGTTTTGCCAGCTGGGACGGGCGCCATGGTTGACGAGACCTTCTCGGCGTGGATGACCTTGGACGAAGGGGCCCAAAGCTGGCTTTCGCACAGCGCCTTGGACCGACTGTTAACACCGACAGCGCGATGCCTCCATTCCTCATCTGCTGGCTGGCTTTCCTGCTGCCACGGCTTGCTTTGGTACATGGTTTTTTTATGTGCAGTATTGTCCGGATTGCTGGGGGTTGTCACATTATTGGACTCGGGGTTATCACCTCACTTTGCCTTAAATGATTCAGCAATGCTTTGTTGACTCAACACACACAGCTCTGCAGTGTGAGTCCACCCTCGAATGTGTTCTTTGTTTTTCAGGTGCTATTCCGCCCAACAGGCATACTCGTCAACAGGCAAGGGTTCTACCATTATCCCTCCTATTCCAGTGAATCCCTCAGCCGGTTCCGTGGGGCTCACCGACTAATAATAGCCCATAGGACTGAAAAACTGGGTTTTATTAGTCGGTCAGTGCTGCGGGTATTGGTCGGCTTATTGCGCCGGCATCAATAGTAGCAGTTGTCCTTGTCACACCCGAATCTCAAGTGCCAGTATTTGCTGCCTCAAATCCATGGAAGTTAAGGCATCTACTACATTTGTGTGTTGATAGCTCTGCCTACTAAATCTAACACCATTAGTTTCATGGCTCATCGTGGAATAACCACTTGTGCATAACCTTGTGTTCGTTTGTGTTGCGTTATAGACGCACACATGGTCCGTTCAATCAAGAGAACTCCAGAGAAAGTGTTTCTGTCGAGTTGATTGATAGTGGGCAAAATAACGAGTCACAGCAACAGGAACACAAGGTAGTGATGCTATTTGGAACACAGAGCATAGAATTTTGGAAGGACTCCTCGGGGATAACATAGATAGACAATCATAGTTACAAAGAGTAACTAACGCCTTAGGTCTTTTGGACTCTATGAAGAATCTTTGAACATACCAAGACAAGCAGATAGACTCAACGCCTTCTGATATTGTCTCAGCTGTGCGACTGTAGGTTTCATATTATCACATCCGGCATAGATAAGAGGCATCCCGCCTCTACCAACCGGTCTACGGGGGCGGGTCTCGGCGGAGAGAGAGAGAGAGAGAGAGAGGTGAATTTCAGGCCACAAACGACGCCGGCGTGATACCGGAAGCTTCCATGCGACTGCAGTCTCGCAGAGAAAAGGCGTTGAATCTTTTTATTTCTCGCCTTCTGCGCTTTTTTCTTTCCCACGACACTGTTTCACAAACCGCCATCGCCAGCCCCCAAGCTTCTCTCCAACCCTCCTCGCGACGCCTCTTCTTGTCTCTTACTTCAGACAAAAAAATAAATAAATAATCACCATGGTCCTCAAGCGCTGGGAAATCTGCCAGATTATCGGCTTCAACAGCTGGACAGCCGTCCAGGTCTGGCTGGCCGAGGTTGTTACCGGCCCTTTCGTGGGGCTGATCAGCGACTACCTCGAGCCCTTCAGCATCCGGGGCGAGAGGAACCCTCCGGGCACCACGGCCATCAAGGAGTATTTCGTCCGGTTTGCCGAGGACCTCGATCGGAGAGTTGAGCGGCGTGTGTCGGAGCTGGAGCACGGCGTGCTGAGCTGTCCGAACAAGCACGGTTGTAAGGACTACTACTTTCTTTACCCGCAATACCGTCTGAACATCTCGACGACTAACGGCTACGTGCACGCGCAGGGGACACAAAGCGGCACTACGAGGAATTCATCGTAGAGGCCGTGGCCATGGACCGCCTCGCCTCGCGGCAGGCGCCGCAGGGAAACTACATCGCGGCGAGGGATTGGTCGCGGGAGCCCGTGAAGCTCTTCGCGACCATGTACGAGCTTACCGAGACCATCTGCCACAACTACTGGTGCGTGCTATTTCAGTTGCTCTACCCTTTCGTTGCACTCTTTTCCCGCGTGGGATTGTTAGGTTTAGAGAGCACTCGAAGCTTTGGAGTCCCGTCGACTTCCCGCTCGAAATTTCTGGCTTTCATCAAGGAGCGATCATTCGCTAACATGTTTGGTTGGATAGGAAAACCGCCGAATCCGAGATGTGGCCTTCGGACGACTCGGACGTCCCCTACACCGACGAAGGGGATGTACCCGGTGCCTAGTTTTGAGCATGCGGTTTGGTTGAGAGTGGGAATCGGGAACCGGCACCTGTGGGACTAAGCTCGGCGTTTGATAGTGACGGGAAGGTCACATTAATTTTATTTTTTGGGGCGGCGATTGACTTGGGCGAAGGGCAAGGCCTCGTTGAACGGGAAGGTACTATAGAAGCTGTGCTAAAGATGGCGGCTGTTTCTTTCTATCTTTCTTTCGTTTTCTTTCATAGTTTGACTTGCATTCGAAATTTTCCAGTGTGCCACATCTTAGTCGCGTGAACACCACAGTACATCTTCCAACAACTTCGCTAAGTGATGCCGCAGCTGGGGAACCCAAAAGGAGGGTACCTGCCTTAGGTGTGATCTGCACGTTGATGGTTTCAAGCTCGGGGTCATAAGAGGTAAGAAACCGGAGAGAGCAGTCATGGTAACGTCATGGCTTTATCATTGCTCCTTGACAGCGTCCCATGTCAAGAAATTCAGTTGATTTTTCCAGGCTATTTTCCGCCCTGCCTGGTCTGTTGGGATGAGAGAAATTTCGCTTCATTACCGAAATCTGTATAACCTTTGTTCTCCGACCCTTTTCCTTTCGCGACGATGTCGATGCCGGCCTAGCAGTCATTCTTAGCGGGGAGGGATATGTTTTTATACTGGGTCTGGATAGGTCACAGGTTGCGATGTTGCGATGACCCAAGAGCCAACATCACAGAAACAAAAGAAAACAGAACTCAAGCACCTCTATTAATATGAAATATCCTTCACCTTGGGACTGGAAGCAAAAGTGTAGGCGGTGCGATGCGTCAGCCGCGAATCGAACGCGGGGCCCATCGATGGCAACGATGGATTTTACCACTAAACCACTGACGCGGCGAATTGCGATATCAGATTTAGGGTGGCATTGGCCCATAAGAAGTCATGCTTGCGACTTCTCGCGTCCATCCCAACGATCTCTATCGCACCGTCATCAAACTTTTTTCGATGCAGATTCCGCGATGCTTACTTTATTAGACCTATCTAAGGGCAGGGACAGGAGGCCAGCGTATGTTGACGGAACTCTCTGAACAATTTGACATTGGCAAGATGCCGACCGCTGTATTAAATATAGACAGGCAATTCCAAACTACTAATAAACTGTTGTTGTGAACTCAACGCTATAGTATGCACCTTTGGGGCCTGTTGACACTATCTGAACCGCTGTGATACATCTATAAACACTCGCCGAGTCCACCGCCCCTGGGCCCCGGATGCTTTTTGGTGTGTGCCTTCTGACCATCCAGCCCATTCAGCCCCAGCCCAAAACCCTCATGCAATATTGTAGGTAGCGACGAGAGCCAATCCGACATTTCTGAAAACATTAGTCATATACTACGTTGTGTTGACCAACGTAAAGTACTCCATCCATCCGTAGAGGTTGTTGTGACATCCCTTCATAGATAAAGCATCGCCGCTCATGCCAGATACCGATACGCCGCCGCATCCCCCTCCCTCGCCTCGATCCTTTCAATATACTCCCTCACCAGCAGGTCCTCAATGCGTTTCTTGATCATGGAAATTTCAGGCTTGAACCGGCCCGCCAGTTGGCCAATGACATCGGCGGTCAGTTGGGTATGCGAGAGCTCTTTGCGTTGCCTGTGCCGGGACTGGTTAGATACGTGTACGCTCTCTAGGGAAAAGGGGAGACTGACTTCATGATGCGCACAATGGCTGCATCCACCACGTGCGCCCTGGTCTGGTCATTCTTTCTCTCCGTCTCCTTGCGCTCATCATTGTCCTCCACCTTAGACGTGCTGCTAATTACAGGCGCCTTGATCTTGATCGTCTTACTCAAGAACTGAGCGTTGAAAGAGAACCTGTCGGTTTGCTTGACATTCTTTGATTGCGGGTCCTTTGCAAGAACCCTGGATTTGGGGGGGATGGAGAGCGAGCCCAGGGTGCGAACCAGGTCTTGGGTGGGAATGTTGGTTTTAACTTGGATCTCTTCAAAAGAGAGAGTCTCGCCGTCGGCGAGATCATTAAAGAGATCGAGTACGATCATGCCGTAGGTTGAGACGTTTAACTCGTACCGCCTTTCCTTACTTAGCGGGCCGCTCTCCTTGCCGGGGACCTTGGGAAACACGCATCTGATGTCCGCGCTGCCAGCAGATGCTACCCAGGTCAGCACCCTGCCACTACGGTCTTTCAGGTAGTATTTGAAAAAACTCTCCTGAAGACGCTTGATGGGGGGAGGAAAGACGCAATCTGCCCTGCCGCTGTCTTGTTGGGCGGCACTGCGGCCCATGACATCGGGCGGCCAGTTGTTTGTCGTGAGAACGTGGATGCTGAGATCTATGTTCTTTACGTCGGCGTCGCCAAGATTGCGGACATGATCCCGGTAGTTCTCCGAGAGATCCTTTGATAGCTCCATGTCCTTGAACATGCCTTCGAATTTGGCTGTGAAATGATTGCCCAACTCAGCCCTCATCCTGCGAACAAGTTCCTTCTCGATGTGCATATCCGACTTATTGTGGAGCAACCTGCGGGCAAGGTGCTTCTGGTGGTACCGCTCAAACATGTCTCGGTCCGCGAGGTACCTGAGAAGCACAATCGCCTTCTGGAGCACAATTTCCACATCCTCGTCAGACGTGCCTTTGTGGCCCCGTTTGAGACTGTCGTCAATGAAGAGTGACACGAATTCGGAGCTCTTGTTGAACATGTTGATGAAATCGGAGAAGCTCTTGGTCACTGCAGACTGGAGGACGAGATCTTGGTTGAAGCAAGTTGCCGAGATATTGTCGAACTTTTCCTTCAACTTGAGGACATCGTCGACCCACCGAATTGCGGCTGCTGTTTGCTGCGCTGCTGCGCTTAGGGGTTGCACCTTGGTCTTGTCCGCATTCTCGACCGCATCGTCACCATCAGCGCTGGCAACCGGAGCGGAGAAGTCTGTGTTTTTGAGTGTCTGCTCAATCTCGAGCCCCAAGTCCATCACTCGGGTCCGGAGAATGTTCTTGAGAGCAGCCTTTGTCGTGTCGACCCTGGATATGAGCTGGTAGAGGATGGACAAATCTTCGTAACGGTCGTTGTCAATCATGCTCTTCATGCCGCTTCCCTCCATGGCAAGGAAGTCGTCCAGTTTCGCCACAATTAGCTCCTGCTCCACAACCTTCGCAATTCTGTCTGTCGTGAGGATGGAAAGCGATGTGTCGCAACGAACTTGTTCTTCGCGGAGCCGCCGTTGGGTGTGACGGAGCCAATTGCTGGCATTTCCCTCGCGGAGGAGTTTTTCACACTCGTTCCTGTAAAAAACCTGGCTCGCACCGAGAAACCGAGGCTCGAAGACGGTCAAATACAGCTTTGCGTTTCCAAGCTCATCGTCTGTTTCATAGAGTGCCTCCAGCATGGAGGCAATTTGCCGAACGAGGTTCCGGTCGATTATGTCGCCGTCTCTTTCCATATTGATCAAGTCAAGCACGACGGCATTGACAATGTCAAATATGACAAACGGTTGGTCTAGATGCTCTGAATCCTCGCCCAGGTTGTTCCGCAGGATGTGATCTCTGAATAGCCCTATGGTCGCCGCAAAGATAGAAGGTTGCCGTGACTCGGCGATGTAGGAGCGTTCAAGGTACATAAGAATGTCGGCGACCATGTTCATCGACATGTTGTGGTCTTCCCATGTGCTGCGGATCCCCCTGAGAAACCTCTCGCCAGTCTGGCGCCGTTCGTGTGCGCTGGATCCCGGCATCTGCAGCAGCGCAATGCTGATCAAGTTGCCCGACACGAGCTCCGCAATCGTGGGCAAAACGTGGTTGCGGAACCATTCTTCTTCGAATGCCTTGACTCTTTCGTAGAGAAGTTGGCCTTTCTTCCGAAGGACGATCTTGTACGATGCTCGGTAGAGGTTCTCGAACGAAAGTCGGCTGGCGTTTTTGTTATGGATGTCGGTCAGGGCGCTCTTGAGGGTGTCCCAGCATGGCTCGAACTCGCTCGTCTCCCTGTTCATAATCGGCTATGACGGTCAGAGCGGTTGCACCAGCCACAAAATACCGAGACAAAACAGGTGTCGTAGGGGTCCGAATGGGTAGCTGGGCATTCGGGAGACATACTTTCCGGATTGACCGGATCTTGTTTGGTCTGGAAGCCATTGCGCCGATATCGTGTCGTCAACCGCCTTAGCCAAGTATAGAGAAAAGAGTCGAGATGGTCGAGTGCCCGCCGCGCGGCACTAGTAGGAGTGCGCACCAAGCCGAGGATGGATGCTGAAGACCGGGGATGACGTGAAGGCCAGAAAAAGTGTTGCGTCGCCGATTGAAACTTCATAAATGCGTCCCTCGTGATCCGAACAACTTGTGCCGGGGGAGGGAGGGCCGTGACCACGGACGCGGAATAGATCAGAGATGTGAAGTGGGAATTGGAATTCACCCCGAGACTCGCAGGGATGTGTCAAAGGACGGGCTGTCGCAGCATCTTCGTTCCCCCAATCGTAGACTTGTGCGTGATGTGTTGAAGAATCTATAAGAGGAAGTTGCAAAATGGCTCAATGACGCAAACATTCAACGAGCGTCTCATCAAGGCTTTTCCACGTCCATAAGGCACAAAGTAGAGTCGGGTCGGGTTTGAATTGTCAGTCCAGAGGAACGTTGGAGGTGCCTGGAGCTGCAGCGACGTTCCCCACTTTGCCCCTCCAAGGCCGAGTGAGTGGGGCTCTGATTGTTCGCTGCCAAGGTCTTGGCGCAAGCTGTCGGCGCAAGCTCTCGAAGTCTTATCAGGTTATCAATGACAACTTTTTTGAGTCCCCAGCGGCGAGTGCCGTGTCTCACCAACGTCCAATTGCACCTGCGCGTTCGTCCCGCCGGCGACCTGCAACAACAACAACAACAACAACAGCAACTCCACGATCCGCCCCATTTCGCACGTAAAACCAAACTATCGCTTTATTCAACCCAGATCTAGCCATGGCGTCCAAGCGTGCGTTTGCGTCGATACCAAGCATAGCCAGACTGGCCGCACCAGCGTCGCGCCACGCCCTCCTTCCCCCACGACGCCACCACTCCCCCCGGGTCTCCCTCACACTTCCCGCAATCCGCCTCGCCCACGGCATCCCACGGCCGCGCAACCCGTCCCCCTTCAAACAAGACCCCCAAGCAACCACGACCTCGCCAACTGAACCCTCACCAGAAACCACACCACCGACAACCGCAACCCCCCCCGCCCAAAAAACCAACATCCAACAACAACCCCACTACGAGCTAACCTTCACCTGCCGGCCCTGCGACGCGCGCTCGCGCCACCGCGTCTCCAAGCAAGGCTACCACCACGGCTCAGTGCTCATCACCTGCCCGTCGTGCCGCAACCGGCACGTCATCAGCGACCACCTGCGCATCTTCGGCGACACGGCCATGACAGTCGAGGACATTCTCCGGTCCAAGGGGGAGCTGATCAAGCGGGGCACGCTGGGCGAAGAGGGGGACCTGGAGTTCTGGGACGACGGGAGCAGTACCGTGCGGGAGCCCTGGGCGGAGGATGGCCCCAAGGCAAAGGGGGAGGGGGAGGATCTCCCGCCGGGGTCGACTTTTAAGAGCGTTAGGCCTGGGGAAAAGAAGGGGGAGTGATTGAGGGCGGGGTGGAAAAGGAAGAATTTGGTTGGGGGGGTTATGCCGTTGGTAATGGTGTATAAGGAGGGTTTGGATACGGTACGGTAAATGGTAAATGTGCGATAGAGCTGTGGAAAAGAAAGGGGCGATTGGCGTGTACGATGTAGATAGATAGACTTGATGCCGGCGTTTGTAAACATACCCTAGGATAGAGATAGACTCCCATTGTAACATCATCTTGTAAGACCCCTCAAACCTATAGAGAATACACCACTCAGACAAACAATCATATAACCGCCTCAAACTAAACAACCAGGCACCCTCACTGGAAAACCTGCCGATGATCCCTCTGCTCCTGGCCCCGGACCTTTCTCTTCTCCTTCTTCTTCTCAAACTTCTTGCGCTTCTCCCTGCCATACTTCTCGGGCGCCGTCAGCGCCTCAATCTTGCGCTTGCTGGATCGCTGCTGCCGTCTTTCGCGGACGCGCTCGCCCACCGCCAGCAGCGCGGCGGTGTATTCCTTGCTGCCTAACCGCCGCTGTAGGATTTCCATCACGGTCTGTGCCTTGCTCTTGAGCGTCTCGAACCGCGTCTTGAAGAGCTCGTTGAGTGAGAATGGCTGGCGGATCGACGGGTCTGTCAAGTTGCGCAGCGGCCGGAGGATGGTTTTGGCCGACAATAGGAGCGTGTCCACTGGTGTCTTGATGGAAAAGGCCTCAAGAAGGTCTATGGCTGCCAGTTTGCTGACAAGCATTTCGGCCTTGGGCTGTCGCTCTTTGCGGATGATGGACGACAGCTTCCAGAAGAGGTATTTCATGTCCGCGTGCTGTGCGGATTCCTTGGCATCGTTGTCTTCATCTTCCTCAGCCTCGTCGCCTTCTTCCTCGTCAGCTTTGTCAGCTTCGAGGTGGCCGCCCAGGAACATGATGATCTGGACAGCCTCCTGAGCAAGCGCCTCGTCGACTTCGGGTGCCGAGAGAATGCCGAGCGATAGCCGGACGAGATCATTCACATCCTCGTCGTCGAGTTCCAGCCCGTGCGATCCAACCAGTGGTAGCTTCTGCCCCTTGCCGGCATTCCGTGCGAAATCAGCCAGGTACATGCTGAGTAGCTTAATAGAGGTGAGTTTGACAGTATTGTGCGAGTGCGCCAGACAAGCCTGGACCTCGGACCACAGCTCGCCTGAGTCCGAAGCCAGAATCTTTTGTGGGTGCTTCTGGACCAGCGTCTGGATTGTCGTCAGCGCAATGTTGGCCAGCTCCCAGTCCGTCTCCAGGGCCTCCTCGTCCCCGAGTACTTCGACCAGCTTGCTGGTGACGAGCCCAAGGTCTTTGTTGTCTTTGGCGCTCGGTTCACGGCCCTCAAAATAAAGTCCAAACGCATGCAGAGCGAGCTTCAGTACTGCCGGATTCTCATCCTGCCCCACCCATGACCGCAAAAGGATCATGAACTTGGATAGCCGCTCTTTGTCCGACACCCGGAAGATCTCCTTGATCAGCTCACCAGCTGCCAATCGGCATTTCTCGCTATCGTCATTGGCCAGCACAAACACCAACGGGATGAAGCACGTCGCCGAAACCTCCTGCGCGAACTCATCCGCCGATTTCTTCAGCAGCAGGTTGATAACCTCCATCACAGACAATCGCCCACCCTCGCGCTCATACTTGAGATTGGCCACGATGAACTTGAGCTGTTTCTCCCATCTGTTCCGCTTCTGCGGGTACTCGCGCAGGAATTGGAAGAAGGCGCCGCGCGCCAGGTCCCTCGTGTCCTTGTCGTCGTTGGTGATCATGATAGTGCCGACGTAGTCGAGCGTATCGTACACTGAAGCGGTCTCGAGCTTGCGGTCGAGAACCGACCGCAGGAAGCTGAATGTGACGTGCCGGTACATCGGCTCCGTCAGATCGTCCTTTAGTTTTCCGAGCAACATGTCCAGTGCTGCGTCCTTCACTGGGATTTCCCGGCGATCACGGAGAATGACTGAGATCAGCTTGAGCGCCGACTGCGCGAGGTCCGAGGTGGTGGTCGGGGACATGGAGATAGCCTTGATCGCTTCTTTGTGAGCAACCTTGTACAAGTTGCTCGAATCACCGTTCTTGAAGGGGACTTTGACCAGAACGGTGAGGATTTTGAACGCCGCGATCCTGACTTCCTCTTCTGCGGATAGCACAGCATCGCCCAAGATCGGCAGGAAACCGGCGATGTTGCTAGGTGTCCGGATGTTGTCGTGCTTCTTTAGGACAGACCGCAGGACATCAATAGCAAACCTGACGAGCTTGTAAGTGTGCTTGCTGGTCACGCCGCCATCGCTTCTTTTGGCGGCTTTTTGGACGATATATCTCCTGAGACGAGGGTCGATCTTGGGTTCAGCATTTGGCTTCTGGCTCTTGTAAACTTCTTGGATCACCTCGTAGCAGAACACTAGGATCTCCTGCGACGCGGCAGCCGGATTTTCTAAAAGACCTTTCGTAATCCGAGTGAGGAGTTCGTCAATCTTTCGAACCGTGCGCACGTCGAGTTTCTCCTGGAGCAAGGATTGCAGCGGCATGGTAAGGTCGCCGAGGCGTGTGATGGAGGCCGTCTTGGCAATCAACTCCATGGAATCCTGGCTCTTGCTGCTCTTCACCTCCTTCATTTGGCTCACATATTCTGAAGCATCCTTCTCCTGGCCAGCGACGCCGAAGACGTCGTCCATGATGATGGCGACGATGGAGGGTAGGCAGTAATCGAGGTCGCCTTGTTTGAACGTTGGGATGGCGACTAACAGAATGGAGTGCAGAGTATAGGAGAGTACGTGCAGTTGATGTCCCCTGACGAGCGCGCCCCGCAGTTCCTTGAGGATAAACTCGAGTTTGTCGGGCCCAAGAATGCCCGAAACCTTCGCAAGCGTGTCTCGGGCCATCTCGCGAGATTCCCATGACTTGCTGCGAAGAATGTGGGATATGTCGGTAAGCACACTCGGGAGTTTCTCGTTGAGAAGCTGATCTGGGAGGAGGGTAAGAAGTTTAACAATAATGACTCCCACCGGAACCCTGGCGCTGACGGTTGTCTCGTCCTTCTCATGGATATACTTCATTAGTGTCGGCAAGAAGTTGTTGACAATTTCAGCACCGAGTTTCTCCTGATCGGGGAGGGTGTTGGCAAGACGTTGCGGCTTCCCCCCAGCTCCCTCGCCATCAAGATCCATAGCATCGCCTGACCTCTGGAAAATTGCCTTGCGCAACGCATCCACCTCCTTCTCCAAAAGGCGGATAACGCGCTTCTTCCACTCCGGCTTCGATTCGACGTACGACACAAACCGCCGAAGGATTGCCCGGTATTGTTGCCATTCAAGGGATCCGGTCAGAGCTGCGATAGTATTTATCGCCTGTGCGCTTAAGCCATGATCATCGCCGCCCTCGGGACGATCAAATATGAAGTGCTCAAAGAGGGGAATGAAGAACTGGCTGATATGTTTGCTACGCAGCTCGCTCTTGTCGTTCGCCGCCTCTAGTAGACGGAGCGCCTGGAGCTGTCTTGAGACGGCCGGGCTCAGGACGTGGAAGAAGAAGGCTTGGTCGGACTCGTTCGATTCAGGAACCAATGGAGTTAGATCGGCAACCGGAGCCCACTGCGGCAGGTGGGCAACAAGGAAGCCAAACAAGCGCAAGACCTCGCGGCGAACAGTCTCCGAAGCCTCTCTTGCCCCTGAGTAAATAGCCGGCAAGATAGTGTTTGATAAGACTTCGGCAAATGCAGCTTGTTGGTCCTCAGCCCACACTGACTCGGCAGCTGAGATAAACTTGCAGAGCCCGTCAGCAGCGTTGGATGAGAGTACACCGAACTCCTCGTCCTGCTGGATGTAATAGAGAAGGTTTTGGATCAGCGGCATCCACTGGTTAAGCGTAAACGGCGTGTCGCGGTCTCTTGTGATAGTATTGAAGGCTGAAAGTCGAGTGTTATAGTCCGGCTGATCTAAGCGTCTTTGGGCGTAGGAGTTAAGGTCGCGGCAAATTTCAGCAACCTCCTGAGCCCATGGCTCTCGCGACGCAAACTCCTCGAGAACTTCGGCAAGGGTTTGCCGGTTCTGCTTGTCCTTAAAGAACCCAAAGAGTGAGGCGATGGTGGCGTAGACCTTGCTCTTGAGTTCGGCATTATCTTGAAGATCTTCCAGCACAACGAATTGCTTGAGGATCAGCAAAATCGAGCCCTTGATCTTGGGGCTGACTTTGCGTAACGGCTGATTGAGTAAAAAAGTGGCAATCTCAACCATATCCTGGACGCTTGTAGATGTTTCCACGATGGGAGCGAGCGCAACGACAGTGTCGACAGCAGTCCCAAGTAGGTCCCGGCCGATATCGGGTTGGTCACGAAGGAGGCCGCTGATCTCCTTCAGAATGAGATCAATGTTCGGATCCAAGAGCTTGGACTTGATCAGTTCGTTGAACTCCGACTCTGCAGTGGGTGCCTGTGCAAGATTGATGAGGCTTTTGAGGATATCGAGTGCAAAGACCTTGACCTCATCCCTCGCTTTCTCAATTCCGAGCGTTTCCACAACCTTAGATAGGACCCTCGTATCCATCGAGAGGAGCAAAGCGGACTTCGGAAGCGCAGACCACGTACCCAAGAGCTTCCAGGTCGCAGAGACGCCCTGCGTTGTCTCGGCTGGGAGCTTTTCGATCCGCGGACTGATGATCTCTTTGACCATCACTTCCCGGTACGGGGTCCAATCAAAATCCTCCGCGTTCTGGAATAGTTTGCACAAACACTTCATACCTGTTGTCCGCACAACCTTGTACAGCGAAGCGTTTTGGGTCTGGTCTGCTTCCTCGTTGTCCTGCTCTTCCGAGCTCTCGCCAAGATGCCGACAAGCATAGACCAGGCAATAGAGAACAGCATTGACAAGAGACTTCATGTACAACGAAACACTGGTGCCAAGCTCGTTGATGATGGACTCGATCATGTTCAGCAGACCAACCTGCTTCCGGACAGGGAGAGTTTCGTGGGCAAACACGTTCTCGCAGATGCCCTGGGCATTGACCACCTGAATGCTTCGAAGCTCGCCAAGAGCAATATCCAGGAAGCTGCCCATATCGTCAACATTCAGTTGCCGGATGACAGCTAAACGTGTTGCGTGGAGCCCATGACGGCCACTAGCTACGCCCCTTTTCGAGATTGTGCGGCCATAGAGCAGGTGAAGAAGAACTGGCATGGCGTCTTGGCGGTGCTCGGGTCGAATTTGGTCGTCTCCCTGAAAGAGGACAGTAAGCTCGTTCTTGAACCTGGACTCGTCCAGAAGGTATTCAAGGTGTTCCTGATAAGGCTTGACATTGTCATTCTTCCAGGCGAGAATTGATTTGAGAGCCAGCTTCTGCAGTTCAATATCACCGTTCGCCAACAGCTTCAGCAGGGATTGGTACACCTTCTGACTCTGGTAGAGCACTCTTGGGTTGTTGAACTGAGCAAATACTCCGACGAGGGCCTTTCTATCAGGAAGAGACCAGCTGCCTTCGGGTGATTCGTCGGCGTCGTCCTCTTGTTCATCCGACAATGTCTCATTCTCATCGGTGAAAGAAAATAGATACGGCACCAGTCTTCTGGACCTCTTCTCGGCCAAGACAGGCAAGGCAGTAAAAACCTTGAGCGCCTTGCTGCGTGCCCGTTCCGAACAAGACTCAATAATTTTCTGACCCTCCTCAAAAGTGTTGAGCATGTCTTGGGAGGGGTCGTCCATGATGCTTGCAGTGGCGCCGGAGGTCTCGTGCAGCGCCATAAGATTGAGACAATCAAAGTTTGTCAAGGCCTTGTGGCTGTCTTCGGCCGGCGCTTTGTAGGGTCCAGACCACTGCGGAGCCGGAACTTCTAACCACTCAAAAGCGGTGTCGGCCAACACCTCTTCTCCTGCCTTGCTCTCCGCTACCTTCTTCATTGCCTCGACCGCGTCATCCCACACGGGAGAAAGGGGCACCGTTGTCATACCAAACAAAAATGCCGGAATGGCGCGGATTAACCATGAATCCCGGTCAATGTGGGGGTAAACCTGACCAAGCTTGCGGAGGTGTACTGCGATGGTTCTGACGCTCTGTAGGTTTAGAGGCAACTCTTCTACCTGAAGCATTGTTGCCAAAGCAGAGTTGGAGTCGGGGGTAAATTCCAAGACCTCGAGGATTTTCAGCGACGCGAGCCGCAGCTCGTGAGACGGCGTGGAGAGGTTATCGGCCAGACATTTGACCAAAGGGTCTTCCTCCTCCTGCTGGCTGTCGCCGGTATTTGTGTCAGGAGACTTTTGGATCTTGCCGCTGACTGCTCGCTCGTAGTCCAATAGGGCCTCGAGGAATGCTGGTGAACGACAAAATCGCGGCGCGGCGGCTCTTAGCAGCGGTGCCAGGGTCGGGTCCACAGAGCCGGCGGCCGCGCACATCCGGAGATACGCGCGGAAACCATCGCTGACAATAAAATTTGCCTCGTCTGTTGGGAGCGACGACGAAGGTCGGAGTGCGAGTTTCAATTTCTTGAGCAAGACCTCCGCTATCCTTGCATTCGTAGAAGGGTGCGTCGATGTCGCTTCCAACACCCGTAACCGTGCCGAATACTTGGGCAGGCATTTGTCTCTCCACGTTTCCGGGTCCTTTCCGAACCCGCCGCTCTCTGGGAAGGGCGTGTCTTCGAGTCTGACAAATTTGCTGACAATCTGGTCTTGCCAGGATTGCGGGAGCTGGAACGTCTCTTTCCCTCCAGGAGTCGGAAGCCCGCCGGCTTCCACCATGCGCGGCAAAAGTACACAGAGCAGGTCTTCGTTTGTGCCTTGAGACCAATGTGCGACAATGAACCTGGACATATCAGCATCGACCAGGAGTAGAAGGAGTGTAAAGGGGCATACTTTTGAAAGTCCTTCAGGAACAAGCCACGAAATCTCTCCGAGTTCAGATCGGCCAAATAGGAACAGAAAAGGATGTACCACCTCATCAGGGGCTCCTTTGTCATGGTTCCGTTGAACGTAGACAGAGCGGGGAGAAGCGCATCTATGGGAGCCTGGCTCCACACGATTGCGGTGTTGACTATGACTCTCTGCCATACTTGAGAGGCATCCATGGCCTCGATCCGTTCCTTTTGGGCGGAGAACGAACCGAGCAACTGGCCGAGTGTCTTCACAATGGTCGCCCAATCATGGATGCGGGTACCCTTCCGAACAGCAACCATGGTCCCCAAGACTTGGATAAACAAAGCTGAGCGCTGCACCGCCATTGCCTCCTCAACCACTCTCGTCTCCAGAGTCCTGAATGTATCCACATTGGTGTGGTGGATGATGCTGGTGATCACACCACAGCACACTCCTGTCCAAACCGCCTGGCCGCGTAGTTTTAGTTCCTCCTCGGGCACGTGCTGCATAAGGGCGGCAAAGATCTCGGGTCCGGTGGAATGGACGCCGTCGCCGACCCCCTTGATCGCCTCGGCGAACATAGTCATGACGCCCTGGCTATAAAGCTCGAACTGCTTCTGCCCAGCCATGCCCTCAAGATCCTTCCTCACATGCTCAACGAGAAGCGGTAACGCCTTGTCCTTGTGGCTCGGGGCCGCCACTTTCTTGACGAGAAAGCTCATAGCCTCGGCGGCAAACCGAGCGATGTGCCCGGGGTTCCTCGCCTTGCCCAGCAGCGGAGCCACAGCATCGTATGTAGGTCGGAGATCGGGGACGATTAGCCTCGACAGATATTTGAAGAGGAACGCCAGTGCGGCGAATGTCCACTCGATAACCTCAACGTCGTGCACCTTGCTGGCGAGGTTGACGATCAGGACCAGGGCGCGGGGGTAGTGTTTCTCAAATCGAACGCCGAGATCGTGGGCGAATGCTGTCACCAAGTCCAGCAGCGGCTCGAGGGCTTCCTTCTCGTGACGTGCAATGTACTCGACGAGCAGATCCATGATGCGGTCTTCGTGGTAGAGGATCTGGGCTAGGGATTCAGTGAGAGGGTTGATAGCCCTCTTGAAGGCCATGTACGGCCGGGAGAGGTTGAGCTCGGCCCATTTGTCCAGGCCATTGCGCAGGTACGAGGTGGTGGCGTCGAGATCTTCGGCGTCGAGGTCATGGCGGCGGACTTTGCGGAGGGGATCGAGGGAGTGGAGCTTGGAGATTTTGGCGCTGAACGATTCCCATCGGTGGTTCTTTTGGTGGAGGGTCTTCTTGGAGCCCCGCGAGGTTTTGGCGATACGGCCGGACGTGGTGGAAGGCATGGTGGCGGCGCCCGAGGTGCCGTTGAATAGTCGTTCACCTTGCGACGGCAATAGCGCGCGTGCACAAGGCCGAGAAATGGACCTCGCAGCGGTTTCTGTAAATTTTTTGGCCGGGGAAGAGCCCGCCGAGCTAAGATAGACCGATAAGGGAGGGGTGCAAAATGCCAAGGCACCGTTTGTTACATGCTGCGTTATCCAATAATTACATCGATTCTATGCACAGTATTCGTACTCCATGAAATGCCCTAACACTGTGTTCGTTCCAAGAGCAAACAAAGCAAAGGAAGACAGAAATGCTATGCCTCCCTAGATCCTAGAGAGATAAACAAAGCTATAGGACAAAGAAACTCACAGTAATTACAGTATCTTATACAGATCGAACGAATTGCGTTGGAACATGGCGCCCCCAACTCCCATCAACCCATATTCCTACCTCAACCCTCTCCCATTTACACGCCAACGCCAATTCCACGGCGTGAAATCACATTCCAGCCAACCGCCAATTGCCAGCCAAGACACTGCCCACATAGATACGCAAACAGTCTAGGCTCGCCATGGCCGGCCGCGAAGCCTACGTGCCTCCCGCGCGCCAAGCCGACGCGGAGGACGGCGACGCCAACATCAATACCCACAGCAGTCGGCTGCCATCGGCCGCTCCTCGTCTGAGAACTGGCCGAGAAGAGCACGCCACGCCCGACCAGAAAGTGTACTACATCTGCGACGCGTGCAACGTATCCTCTGGATTCAAAGCCAACGACTCCCTGCGGTGTCTCAACTGCGGCGGGGTGACCATGTTCAAGACACGGGTGAAGCGGTATGTCTCTTTCTTTGAAAGATAACCACGACTTGTTTGAAAGCGGGTGGTTGCTTATTTGTGTTTTGTCTAGGATCTTTCAGCACTCGGCGATCTGAGACGGGAGAATGGTTAGGACTGGTTTCAATGGTTCGAGGGCTGTGGTAGGAAAAGGGGGACTGTGGTTTAGGCACGGATGAGGATCGATCACTTTCGAGAGTTTGCAGATGGCGTTTTTACTCATCTATTTCGAGGCCCCGTTTGTTGGGCAAGACCGGCTATCCGAGACCAAACCATGGCGTTTGGCTCACGGCTCCCCTAACTTTCTTGGTATCTTCAGTTCCGGTATGACCGCCGTTCTTACATGCTCAGCAACTTCCCATATCCACCCAAGTTGAAGGGTGACGCCGCTGCTTAACCAGCAAGCGTAAAGTCCCACTCCTTGAACGCCTTCCTAAACGCCGCCACATCGGCAGTCTCCTCCTGCTCCGTCTGCACAACGTCCTGCCAAAACGTCCGATCCTCCAGACCAAGCAGCTTGGCCATGACCTTCCTCGGATACTGCAGATCGAACCGGACACTCTCATCAAACGGCAACAGCAGGCTCTTGCCGACCACCTTTCCGCCATCCTCGCCGTCCTCTTCGGCCCAGATCCACGCCCGAAAATAATCCCCCGCCACCTCGTCGGCCGTCTCAAATTCCTTCGCCACAAACTTGCCCAGCTTCCAGTCCTCCGCCAACACTCTGAACCCAGCCTCCACCAGTCCCTTGCTCACCATCTCGGCGGGAACAGGCAAGAACTGCCAATGGACGTGGATATTTCTGGCGCGGTTGATCTCCCACGTGACAGCGCCCAGCTTGCGCTTCGACGCGGCCGCCACCATGCCCTGCAGCGAGTCGCGGAACCGCTTCATCTCCCGGAACGTTTTCTTGGCCTCGTCCTCGGCCATGGCCGCGCCGCTGAGCGACGCGGTGTGGGTGAGCGGTGTGATGATGAAGTGGCCGGGGAAATCCAGCCCGTGCTTCTTGAAGGTGTCGGCGGCGGGGAGAGGCCCCTTGGCGGTAGCAAGGTACGTGTCCTCGCCGACGCTGCAGACCATGTGCGTGGGCAGGTTTGGGTTAGAGAGGCAGAAGAAGCAGCGGTCTGGCCCGGGCGGGGGAGAGCGCTCGCGGCGATGCTTGCGCCGGCGGTGGTCATGGTCGTGATGGCCGCTGGAGAAGCGGCTGAATTCGGCTTGGTCTGCGGTACGTTTCTTTGGCGCGGTCTTGAAGAACGGGGTGAGGGTGCTTCCTACGGGAGGCGCGATGATTGCGTCCCGGTTGAGGGTGAAGGCGTACATGGATTTGGCCTTGGCTGGGTTGGCCCAGGGAGCCAGTGAGAGGAAGCGTGTGAGGGCGATGCCTTTCTCCTTTTGTTCCTCGGCGGCATCGGGAAAGAAGGGCTCCCGCTCAAAGGCAAAGTTGTCGGGTGACATGGCAAAGTGGTACCTGGGTTTTAGAACGTCGCAGAGTTCTGCGATGGTTTGACTGGAAGGTGCCGACTCGGCGCCAATCTGCATCTCCTTTGCTTTCGAGCTATTCTTCCAGACGTCAGTGGGCCACATGGCAGTGAGGAGAATGTCTGCACTGTTGGCGCCGCGGAGAGCCTTTGCATCCCCTTCAGTGTGAAACGGCTCATGTTGGTCCTTCGAAGGCCCAGCCACGATGTTCAGGTCTACCACTCCGCCCAATGCGACAATGCGCACGCCTTCAACGGTTTTGGTGACGCTGCGTTTACCAAGGTAGTGAAGGTTAGGTGCAATTTCCTCATCCTTCTGAATCTTCTCGACAACGCGGGCTGGTAGCAGGGTGGTGCCCACTGTGAAGTACGTCGGGCAAGGAATCTCGATGCGTCCCTCAAGTAGATCAGTAAGCTGATCCTCGTCCTGAGCCTCACCGAAGAGATTCCCCGTCACGATTGCGAAGCTGAAGACATTCTTGGCATGCAATGCTGAGAGCTTGCCGAAGGCGGACCGGAGCTGACCGTTGATGCTGCCGAAAACGAAACTGATCTGGTCAGTATATGTGATGTCGCTAAAATTCAGGGCGCGCCGGACTGACATCTTGGCGGTCATCTTGCAAACCAAAAGTATCAAAGTTGTTCTAGAAGATGGAGAGAGAGGCCGTGGATGAGCGAGGAAGGGATGGGCTCATTCCAAGGTTTGCATGGATTGAAGCCTAAGGTTAGTCGAAGTTTTATCAAAGAAGTCGAAAAGAATACACAAGATATCTCAGCAAACCATGTTGTTCAATTGAGGTGTTGGAAGGTGCGGAAAATGAAGTCGCTGCCCTCATCCCATGATGTTGGCTTCAATCCAAGAAGTGATGATAACGCGTTTTGGTGATGCAAGACGCGACATTGAGATGCATATCTCGATATCTAAGCGCCCCGTTTATCTGATATAGTTGCCGCCCCCCGGGAATATGGATGCTGTGCATATGCATGTATTCACTATCCCGGCACCAGGCCGTAAGTAGAGTATTTGATAGACCTATAAGAGTGACTTCAGTGTATGAAGGTAAACAAATCAATCGAGCCGGAAGCAATGCCTTGCTTCATCGTCAAACGCAAATTTTTACCGAGAAAGGCATCGACAAATCAGGTTTTTGATCCAACCTGAGAGCACACTGCGTAGGGTTGTGTCCACTCCGATCGGGCCGCTAGCGCCGGTCGGGAGCGGGCCAAGTCCCGTTGGAAAAACCCCACATCTGTTCGCCGCGCCGGGTCCGAATTTCTCGGGGTTTGCGTGTAAGTCAAACCCCACAATTATCTGCCATTCTGGGCATGGGAGAGACATCTCCTTCCCAACACGTCCTGGGAGATTCATTGCGATCTCCGATAAAATTGGTTTCTGAAAATGCAAGCCTGGAATCATTCCTCGCTCGCAAAAATGAAAACCGCCGAAACCGTCCAGCTTTCGAGACACCCAAATCAAAGTTCATCCTAACAAAACAAAATCCCAAACTTCCCTTGGCATTGCTCACCCCGCCGCTCTTCCCGCCACGGCCCGGAACGGGCAAAGCCACCGTGTGCCACTACACCTTTTCACCATAAAAGTCTGTGATAAGGAAACGGAAGGCCCCTGTCTATATCGAGCGACGAGATCTTATCGGCAACCTTGTCATAAAATACTATCCCAAGTAAGTTAAGTGAGGGACATGGTGCTGGGAAAACTTTGCAAAAACCCGAAGACCGATGTCACCGTCTCCTTTCCTTGTGCATATCGAAATCCCTATCCCAGGGGTCGGTGACTCACATCTTTGTTATGGTCGAAAAGGGGTAATAAACGGTGACTTGGACTTGACTGCACATTTCTTTGTTGGTTAAGTTCTTCTATGGCAACCAAAGTCACAGCACCTGCCTGCATGCACGCAAATGAGGGAACCTCAGATAGTTTTGGACTTTTTTTGCCTTGAATTTTTGTGTCTCGCTACTCGAATTGACGGTAGTTACAAAACTCTCTACTGCTTTTAAGCAGCCACAGGTGTCCCAATCTTGGGAGGGAGAGGGTCAAAAACACCCGAACCCCAACAAATATTGTGTAGGAGAAGAACAGACACAGGCCTCCGCTCCTGCAACCACGACAAAGAGCGGTGGTGGCCGCGCAATGATAAACCAAGGTAGACAGCTGGGTGGGGATGTCGAGATCAACGCAGTGGGTTCGTCCTCCCAAAAATGGACGCCCAATCTTCCTGTCGCCCACAGACTTGATCCCTTCCTTCCTTCCTCCCCATCGCCATCCATCTCTCTCCCAAGCCTGCTCATGTATGCAGGCGGAAAAGCGTAACCACCGAACCCCGTTATCATCATGGCCACACATGTTTTCTGCGCTCTTTCTCCGTAAACAATGGGCTGTTCTATTTCCCCTTCTCCCTCTGTCCAACCCCCTGGTAAATCCATGCAAACCACTGCAAGCGCAATGTGGACCGCTCTATCTCGTCCACGGCGCATCGGTTTCCCAGGGACAAGGTATCGTTTGATGTTGACAAAGGAAATGTGTAAGGCTCGGTGTATGTCGGACCGAACCGAGGGCGTTATCCGGTGAGATGTTCGTACAATGATATGTTGAGAAAAGGCCTCGAATGGGCAGGTGGGGGCGATCGTTGACAGCTCGGGGTTGGACTTCGCGGCGAAAAAGAATGAGTCCGGAGAACTGCCATCACCGTGATTGCTTGGTATTAGGAAATACTAGCCAATCCCATGCCGCTGTGGGACCGGTAAATGGCATGCCATGGGGCAATCGAATTGTCTCGACCGCCCATGGTGAAGAAGACATCTGCCGCATACTTGACGAAGATGCGATGCAAAGGTGAATGATGCCGACGCAATGAGAATGCCGTACGGTAAAAAGAACCAAGCCGACGAGCCCAAGGATGCCGGATCCAAGGCCCGATGCCTGGATAACGCCACGCTATGCCAACAAGGTCTAATGCCGGGGGAAAAAAAAAATGCTCTGGTTTGGTGGCGACTGTTGGATGTTCGGTGTTCGGTGCGCCGACAAGCCTATCTTAACCGCAGAAAAGGGGGTTTGGAAAAAGCATAGTAAAAAAGTTGCAGGACAAAAGGAAAATTAGTATCCGAATGGTAGGACTGTGTTCACAGTTGATACACCGGCAAGCGGTATCCTTGTTGGTCGTGTGACATGTAGCCACTCCGCATGAGTAGGTTGAAGCAGCAAACATGACCAGCCGAAACGTAGACAGACAATGGAGTCCGCCAGCACCGAGAGCATGACGTGTTAAAAGGACACCATGCGCCTAGCAGGGCCTCTATCGTGACAGAGACTGGGGGATGCACCAAGCATTCTCGTAATATCACGATCGCGAGCGTTGACACGGCCGGGAGCAGTTGGCGAATCCTGCAGACTTGGTTCCTGCTGACCAAAGGCGTAGGTTTGCGCACGGCCCAGGCCACCCCTGCGGTTCTGGCGCAGGCGATTCATTTCCCGCTCGCAGGTGTTAACATGCTCGGCGGCATTCATCTCGACATAAGCCTGAGGGTAGCAGCGCTCCCGGTGTTCAGCGAAAAAACCGCTGTAACCGCCGTCCAGAATGTAGATCTCCGGGTAAAAGAGCTTGGGGTAGTGAGCGGCGTTCTCGTTCCGGTCCCTGGCGCGGATGTAGCGGGCCATGATCGGAGCTCTGTGCGCGGAATATTCACAGTGGAAGATCAGGAGAGTGCGGCCTTCCATCGGGTTGTCGACCAACTGAGTAGCTAACAGTTCCTTGTCGTTATAGTTGATAGCCCCGTCAATGTGCCCACCTTCGTACTCGTACTCGAACCGGCAGTCGATGATCATCTTGTGCTCGAAATTCTCGGTGTACTTTCCATCTAGCACCTCAAGCATCGTCTCGCGCGTGATGCGCGGGATGTTGTCGCACTCATCCTCGGGAAAGAAGTGAGGAAGAATAGGCTCGTTTTGTTCTTCAAGGTCCATGACCGACTGCAACGCCGTGCAAGCAAATGCCGGGCCATCTTTGTTCGACCCGACAACGTCGCCAGGGCTCTCGAACATGCTCAGCGAACGCCGGTACTGCTTCCGCGGCCTCATGAAAGGATTCCCGCTTCTCCGGCCGGGAGCTGTAATGGGTGACCCATTGCGCACACCGCTCGTGCCGTTGAGGCTGTTGAAATGTGCCTTGGGACGGGCGACGGCCATGGATGCACACGGGCTATTCGCACTTCTGGGGCGCCGTTCCTGAGGCGGGGAATCTTCAAAGCATTCGCTCAGCGACAAGCTTGAGGAGGGGGAAGTGCCGAGTTGGCCGTCGCGTCCTGCGCCAAACCGAAATGGCGGGAGTTGGTTCTCGCCCTGGGGTCGTCCAATGGTACCAATCGCGGTGAAGCCTTTGGCACGGGTGAGGGACGGCCGTCTGAGACCAAGTCTTTTGCGGCTGGGAAATGTGTGAGCGGGTGTGGGTCAAGAACAATTGGAGGAATGTATAATCAAACTTACTCGGCTACGACAGGCTTTGATGGCTGTAACGAAGCAGAACGCGGGACGGGCGTCTCCAACATCATGTCATCCGAACCCGGCGTCGGTGACGGAACTTCGACGTGGGCTACGAAGGGCGCCTTGTGCGGCAATGGTGACATGTCCATCATGTCGACACAGCCAGGGGATGAAGCCGGTAGAGGCGGCGTAGTTACATAGCCTGCAAGCACATTTCATCAGTCCCAACTCCCCGTGTCTGCGTGCTCTCTCGGTTCGTCCGGCTTACCACGGCCTTCCAGTGCGTCCATCATGGCGGCCGTCGTGAAGAGAGCGCGGCGCGGAGTCGGAAACATCGGGCTGCTGCGACAAGTGGACCCATGTGTAAGTGACACGGCAAAACAAGAGAGTCTTGGTCAAGTTAGGGTGAGCACCAACCTGGCATCATTGAGCTTGAAGTTCTGTGACAGGTCCGCCGCCAGTGAGGCTCCAGGAGAGGAACCACGAACAGCTTTATTGTTGAAGTATTCCGGTCGTGGAAGTTGGAAAGTGAATTGGCCTCTGCCGAGCGGGCTGGGCACCAGGTGCGGTCCGAAGAGGTTGGATTGGCCGAAGGTGGAGGGCGGCGCCGGCCGCATTGCAGCCAGCGGCGAGGACGTTTCCATGATGACTTTAGAGGATGGCGGTGCATGCACGAATACAGCAATGTGTCTCTACGGCCCCGATTGTGTGCCGTCGGTGTCGACCGACAGTGTCGACTGTAGGATATGCACTGCGTGCAGCACAGGAGCGCCGTCTTGCCCCAGGTTGACAATATCGAAGGGAGAGGGCAAGTCGGTCGAGGGTGCTCTGCGCTGCATGCAAGCGCACGAATGTCCTGGAGATTGGGTCGACAGCAATCGGCGACGACCACCTCGGTTGCACCTGTTGAGAAAAGTATTCGGGTGCAAGAGCTGAGCGGTTGCTGGGCCCGAACTTGACTTTTCTCTCGTCGTCCGGTGCAACGCGGGCGGTCTGCGAATTCGGGGCTGGCAGAACCAGGGAGGGTGGAAGCCTGTGAGTTATAGCGGGGGTCCCGCTTTTAAGTGCAGGCTGGGAGGTTTGGTAGGTCTCTGCTGCCGTAATGCGGGAGGAAGGAGCCGGGGGGGTTTTCGAGGGGCGCTGTTTGCTGCAAAAATTCCACAGATTGGGCGGGGAAAGCATTCAGAATAAAGACAAAAGACACAAGGACTCTCCAATGCTGGCGGTATTTCGGCAAGCCGGGCGAGGCGGGATGGGCGTTCGGTTTGAACTTGCAGCAGAGTTGGCGTTCCCGGTCGTCAGGTTCGTTATCCCAAAAGCTTCATGCAACTTGGATCTGCCGCTGGCCTGAGCTCCAGCTCTCCCGTCGTCTGAGATTGCGTGCCGAAAAAGCGACGCACACGGCCCAGGTCTTCCCTACCTACAGATCCAAAGTTGGTGCTCGACGGATTGGCTTACTGTCAAGAGGCTCAAGCTCTCGATAAGCGGGACGGAGGCAGTTAAGAAGGAATTTTCCCTTCCCGGCGACCTGCGCAACGTCGACAGGGAAGCCCGATGAAGCAGTTGGTTTTCCCATGGGTTGTCAGGGGCGATTTGCCAGGTTTAGCATGGTTGTTGCGGTTACTGCGTGCCTGGAGCGCCAGGTACCTTCAGCAGCGGGGGCCCCTGTTCGTGGAGGAGCTCTGGGATCCGTGGGGCGGGGGATAGCTCCTTCCCTGCAGGCAAGGGGAGCTCTGACGGCACGGCGCTTCCAGGTGGGTGACTTGGCCCTTGTGCAGCGCAAATCAAAGTTACATCATGTGTGCCGACACAACCACAGCAGATTTATGTACCGTCTAACTTGGGGAATCACCTACAATGTACATCCGAATTCCAATCGGCGGCACTGTTGGGCCTCTCATGTGCCGCTTTTGGCGCCTCGAGGTCGCAGTTCCCAGCGGCCAGCTTGAGCTCTCTGCAAGGCACAGCAACCGGCAGGATGTCTAAGTCAACGAAGGATGATATTTACACCCAGGTTGAGCGTCTGTCGAAAATGATGGAGTACACCGCAGCCAAGGAGTAGACAAACAAGAGCCATAGGGTTGGGTGTGCAAGACAATCAAGATTGATGTCTACTCCGTCGAACCAGCCCCAACGGGGGCCCTTCAATCCAGGACTCAGACCTTGCAATTATTGCCGTGCCAATTCCTGCTCAGCATTGGTCCCCACCTTATGCCATCATCCATCCCGTCCCAAGTTCGAGCTTCGAACAATCGCTTTCTTAGGCCGCCCAAGCGGGGAGCTTCGCATTACGGACGGACACATTGGAAACACTGGGATAGGGAAAATCGGACGTTTGGGCCTCTCCGCACGTCGACAACTCCTCCCTCGTTTGGCACTATCCCGGAATGCCGGTTTCAGGACCGCCCGGCATCGAAACGCGGGCTAAATAAGCGTACGATTTGAAGCCAAGAAAGTGTCGGGCTCACCCAGCAACCAACCGCACCGAGGATTGGGCGGCTCAGACGAAGAGTCCTGACTGTGCAGCGAGGCAGTTCTGCTGTTGTTTCGGTCGGGTCTGGGCGATCAATGGACAGGCGCTGTGTTTTAGCGCTCTTTCAGCCGTGCTGGAATTGAAGTGGTGCCGCGAGTCGGCCACTCAGCATCAAGAATTGGCAATAGCCTTCACCATCAGGCCCAAAAAGCGACCCGACGACCGCCCACACACAGCGATGTTCTCCTTTTCCATACACAGTTCTCCGTTCAGAGCATTGAAGTACAGGTTGGTGCGCCGCCCACGTGTCGGTCGAGGCACAGCGGACAGCGCTCGACTCTGTGAAGCAACCCTGCCGTCCCACTCCAGCACAGACACTGGCAAGATGTGGGCTTGCCATCAATCTGCGGCACGACGCCCTGAGCCTCGCCCTTGTCCACAAACCTGGTGCACTGTAGGGTTCTCACCCAATGAACACGGCGCCCGACTCTAGCGTTCCGTTTCCTCCCGGCCAAGGTCTGCGGAGTCGAAGCTGGCCAACGAAGCACTATGAAGCCAGCTACAGTGCTACAGTACGTCCATTGGGATCGGCCTCGAGTCTTTTGCGTCATTACGACAGCCAGCGAAAGCTCCAAGTCCAAGATTCTGGAAGGGAATTGCGTCAGAGAGGGCCTGGCCAAGCAGCGCAACAAGCCAGACCCCTGGCGACAGATCGACCAGGCATCATGTCTGCCCCGCTGCTCGAGCGGGTCTCCAGTTCGAACAATCCGCTGGTCCCCTGGAACCGCACCTCTGGCGAGTGATTGGTCGGGTCCGTTCCCCAGGCGATATTGGCATGTGTGCGAACCGAGCCATGACTGCGTCTCGGGCTTATCACTGGGGCATTAATTACTGCACTGTTCTCATCCGGCAAAAAGCAGACAGCAGACGGCTGGGGGTGTGGGGATTTCCAAGCACACAGCTTGCCGGCCGGATGTGGCCGTCGAAACAACGGGGAATTATGGTTCGCGAGACACTGAACCCAGACAAGCGACGACCATATACCGAGCCCTATCCAAACACCCGATCAACTTTGAAAGCGGTTACATCGTTGGGAAGGCTTGAAATAGCATCAGCGCTGCCTGGTGAGGGGTTCTCGATTGCCCCCGTCCGTCCTTCAGCCTTCTCCACGTCCCGATCCGGAAAGACGTCATCCTCCCCCGACAGGGCTGTGGCGGGCACCCTTGCTTCGCGTCGGCGCGTTGTCCAAGGCTGAACAAGATCGCCGATGGCGCTTGGTTTTTCCTCCGTCATTCGCGCCCGTTCTGATTCGTCGTTTCGCTCCCTCGAGGAAGAGATCTCGATCTAAACTTAGCCTTGACAAGCAAAGAAGGAACAGAATAAAATTCAAGAAAACGGAGCAAAAGGACGAACATGACGAAGTTAGCGATGATGATGATGACGAAGTTTGTTTACATTCCCCTCACCGACCTCGTGGTCGTCGCGGATCTGCACTGCACAACAAAGAGAAGCACACTCATCAAAGACCCGCAGGAGCGGCAGCAAACTTCGGATCTCCATCCAATCGTGTTTGGCAATTGAGCTCTCGGCGACAGTCCCAAGGCGCCAACGCAGCCGAGCTCAGCTGTCAGGCGCCCACGCTTTGGACTCTTTGGGTTACATCCCAGCTCACATCAGCCACGCAACGAGCATCCAGAGCAATGGGCTCCGCATTCCTCCGCTACCCAAAGCGGGTTGGCCTGGTCCCTGATGAGCCCCGAAAAGCCCACCAGCAGCTTATGGTTTGCCTGAGCCATTGCAAGGGCCTGTTTGAGATGCTGCACGAGAAGGCGCAGAACGTTTGTTGCGGAGTCGGACAAGAAAAAGAGACGCACAGGCGCGGCAGTGTCAGGAAGTCTGCATACTCGGATGCAAGAGGATGCATCGGTGTTGCATTGACACATGACGGGCGCTTGACGAGAACCCTTCGTGTTGGCGCGGGGTAAGTAAACAACAGGACGCGACCCTCTGCCTGACATAAACAATCCATTGAGCTCCCGTGCCGCGGGGTAGCAGAGCGGGCAGGACGCGGTGTCACCTGATGAAACAACCAAGAGTTGCTCACCCGTTCCGGTGCTCCCAGCTCCCAGCTCACCTCGGTCAGCGGGACCAGGGGAGCTTTATCAATTCGTCACGCTTGATGCTCCATTGATATAATTCTGCAGCATCATGCCCAGGGAACTGTTGAGGATCAGGACGCATCGTCGGCTCTTGGATTCGGCGCGGGACATATTTCCTGTCTCCAAGTGTCTTTGCAGAACGACTGCTCAACACCGCCGGCAACGGCGGAGATCTTCCTGACGCTGTGGGTCTGCTCACGAGCCACAGCCCTAGAGACTGGGGTAATTTGTCGGTTTCCGATCCGTCACGATGCTCACCCCGATGACCACAGTAGCGAAGCCATGATGCAATTGGCGCAGTTCCGGAGGATACGAAGTGCTCCGCCCGGCGCAGCCATCCTTCTCACGGGCCATATCAGAAACCTGTTTGGGGGCCGTTCGGAAAGGATGAGCCGAACCCACCTACCGCAACCCTACCGCGATTCCGGGCATCACGGTCTGGTGATGCAATTCAGCCGCGGACATTTTATGCTCCGATGAGAGCTAACTACTTGGGTGCGAAGTCGGTGGAAGCAGCAGCAACACCCTTGTCGCTGTTCAGCCCAAATCGTAGCCTTGGAATTGGAAGTTCGCAAAACTAAAGATGAATCGTCATAGCAACTTCTCAACTTGAGCTTTCATATTTCCACTCAGGAACGGCTCGGCACTCAACTGAAGATACAGCCAAAACTCTTCCGTCTCACCCTCTCCCCAACCCATTCAAATTGACCGATTACAAAGAACCCCGCCTTCCAAACTCAGCCCCGACGGAAGCTAACAAACTGTCAGATTCTCAAACCCCGGCCACCCGTCGAACAGACAACGCAGTGCCCCGAAACTCTCTGGAGCATTTCCCTCTTCTGTGCCGAACCCCGTCTAGATCCAGGCCGACCCGTCGCCTCAGTGATGGATGGAGTCCCTTGCTGCCCTCGTGCCCTTGCTGCATTGCACTGCCGCGCTAGCGTACCTACCTAGTCAAGACAACTGCACGGGTTTAGGGCTGCTGCAAGGCACAGGGTCGAGGGTTCCACTTCGGACTCCAGCGCGCTGGGGCCGGGGGGACATTCGGGAGCACCGACGGGGGGTTGGACTGGGCCCTGGGAGGGAAAAAAAGAACAGAGATACGGCGGTGAAGATTGATGGGAAAAAGGTTTCGTTGTGAGCGAGTTAGTGAGTGGGTAAGGTAAGGTTATGGGGGAGAAAATGGCATGTGTTGCCTCGGAGATCAGTCGTCAGCTTCCATGGGTTGGGAGCTGGACCCTTCTTGCAGCTGGGTTGTTGGGTCTGATCGACCACGTGGTTCATTTGGAGAAGTGTTGTCTGGGAGAAGCGAACTAATTTCAAGGGTTCTTCACCTTTTGTTAGTCTGTCATCCATGCGTTTGACTCTCCGCTCTCACTATTGGAACATCGTCACGACGGCCATTGAGCAAGCGCCAATGGCAGTACCTTTGGAAGCCTGAAACCGCCCCCATTCATTCAACAAAACACACGGGAAACTCGGAAATGTTGTCCGATTGTCTGTGCCCACAGCCAGTGGGTTCGCGTCGACAGGAATTTTCTGAGGTTGGGCACGAGATGCAGCAGGTCTTTCGACCCCCCCCCCCCTTGGAAGAATGTTGTTGCAGTTTATTTGTGTCCTGCCTATTGATGATAACACTCTGTTCTGTGAATGTCATCCTTTGTGTTTGTTTGGGAGACACGGTTGAGAGGATAGTGAAAGTTTTGGCACACTGTGCGGTTTGCGTCCCGAGTTGTCGGAGCTACAACACGCTAGCACAAGAGCATCGAGCCCGTTGTTAAATTTTAGAAATACTGAGTGATAATACCTCTCCGGACGAGAATGGCTCCTTCTACACTCCGATCCCCGCTTCTGAGAACACAAGCTTCTTCCGGAGCCATCGTTGCGCGCGATCTTCAGCCCTCTGTTTCCGTCTCCTCGCACACCCGGGATAGGTGGTCCAGAGACAACGAGGTAGCAAATGTTGGAAAAGCTTGATCTGCTCGGAGCAAGGATCCAAGCCGTTGACTCGATCGTCGTCTTTCTTGCAGGTGCTTCCAGAAACATTCTGTAGAACTATTGATTCATCAAGCGGGGTTCTTTCTGCTTTTGATGAGCTATTGAGTAATCGGGGGTACCTTGCAGCGCCAAGACTTTACCCCCCGTTTTGTGTTATCTAGATTTAAAGCGGTGAAGCCAGGCAGAACTGAGCCCCGCTAAAAACTTTGGGGTCGAAAGCTCCGAAGCCAGCAGCAGCAAACGCCGGCATCCACATTTTGACAGTAGTCGAGACTGGATCAAGAACTGGTTTCCTATCAAGTCTTTCAACCGGCACGCCGCAAAAGATGGCCAACAAACGGAAGCGCATGGCTAAGGAGCCTACTCATGATACCCAACCGTCTAAAAAACGCTCAAAGAAAGATTCTCCCGCAGCCAACGGCGCGGCCAAGTCCAAGACGTCAAAGGCACTCGACAAGTCCCCTTTTACTGAACAACCGACCGTGGACGAACGCAGGAGGGAACTTGAGCTGTACAATAGGCTCGGGAGCGAAGACGTAAACGACCGGATTGAAGCCGCAGATGCAATCGTGTCCGGTCTTCTCGGCGGAGAGGGTGTTCCTGAACCTGTCGTGCTGCGCCATCTCGAGAAGCGACTGTTTCGAGGCCTTGCAAGTGGCAGAAATGCTTCGAGGCTCGGATTCAGTTTAGTTTTGGCGGAGATCCTGGGCCAATTGTTCGGGGAGAGGGATCTGGCGAACTCAAAGTACACGGGACTGACTTTCGACAAAGTCCTCGGCATCTTACTGGAAAAGACACAAGCTGGAGGGAATGTCCCCGGCCAAGAGGAAAGGGACCATTACTTTGGCCAATTGTTTGGCATCGAATGCTTTGTGCGCGCCGGCATACTCTCTGCGGATAGGGCGAGATGGTCGTCAGTTTTGGATCTGCTTCTCAACCTCTCGGCAAAGAAGAGTTGGCTGAAGTCACAATGCGGCTACGTCATTGTACAGGCCATGTCGCAAATGAGCAAGAAGCTCGCCGAGCACACACTGGAGAAACTGGCTGAAGAAGGGTTTGCCAGAAGCCCTGAGGGTGTTGGCATCTGGATCACGGCTTTGGACCGTTTTCCTGATATGAAGGTTCCGGCCCAACCATGGCGGCATCCCTTGGCAGTGACATCACTGGCAACTCTGCCTGCGGCCCTGAAAGGCAGTGGGAGGGAAGCATCGACCGATGAGAAAGGCAGTAAGAAGCCGAGGCAGGGCAACTGGACTGCCCAGCTCCATTTCGTCTGGGACTTGATCCTCGTTCACTTTGTCAAACTCGGCGCCCAATCTAAGGGCGATGCCCCTGAGCAATTCAGACAGTTTTGGAATCGTGTTGTTGATGGTTAGTTGCGTGCTCCCATTGATCTGTTCCTACTAACCGAATACGTAGAGAGTTTTTTCTCCAAGAATGCTTCGGATAGCCAGAAGTTTTCTGGCTTTATGATCTTCCAAAAGATGCTTGAGGGTGCCACCAACTCCTCGTTCATCGTGTCGACGCTATTCAGCAAAAATCTCATGGTTTGCCTCGTTAATCAAGCTTCCAAGGAGGACCGGTATCTTCACCGCGCGGCTCTCAAGGCTTTGAAAGGCATCGAGGTCGTTGTTGAGCAGGCGCCTCACCTTCTACCTGCCGTTCTCAAGGAGCTCCTCGGCAAACAAGGGGCTTACAACTTTGACCAGCGCACAAACACCAAGACAGTGGACAAACTGCTGCAGCAGACGACACCAGCCACAGTCAAGCCTGTCCTCAAGATCCTGCGGCTGAAGGACCCGGGGAAGAGTGGTCTTGACGAGTCCAAATATTACCAAGCCCTAGGCGGATATCTCTTCAGACTCGCTAGCGTACCGTCGGAGACCCCCGACGCCGACACATCAAGTGAATCGGTTCCTGGTTTAGGGATCAATGCTCTAACCGAGCTTGCCTACTCCAACTCATCGGTCCCAGTCGGCATCAGGGAGGCCCTTCGGGCGAGGTCAACCTCAGCGTTTGCCAAACTGATTAGGAGGCCAGAGGATTTTGGTCATCTTTGCCATGCCATTCTGTCTATTGAAACCGACGTGGACCCGGATGATGAGATTGCTGGCTTAGTTCTTCCTGCCGCGTACGAAAGGCTCAAGGACCTTCTTGACCCTTCAAAGTCAACCGATGGCACGAGGGAACCTCGGCAAGCGTTGGCTCTGCTGCATGCTGTGGGGATTTTGCAGTTCTACAATCAGGACCCGGACGTGATGGATCTCTTTGAGGAGCTCGGCGAGTGCTATAACAAGCTTGAGAATCATAGTCACGGATCAGACCAGGGCATCTCCGAGTATCTGGTTGAGATCCTGTTAGCCATGGTGGCGAGGCCGTCTTCTCTTATGCGGCAGGTCTCGCAGCAGGTGTTTGAAGCTTTCACTAGCTACATGTCGGAGGAAGCACTGAGTCTGCTAACTGATCCCCTGGCCGTCGAAGAAAGTGCCAAAGGACAGCAGGCATTGTTCAGCACCGAGGATGAGGACATGATGGATGCCGAAACTGTGGATGCCAGTGGCAGCGACGAAGAAGAGCTTGATTCCGATGTCGAGATTGTCAACCTCGAAGATGCCGGTTCCGAAGGCCCAGATGACGACAGCGATGAGGGCTTGGATGAAGAAGAAGAAGGGAATGAAGAAGCTGAAAACAAAGACCAGGAAGCCCTCGACGCGCTGGACAACGCGCTCGCAGAGGTCCTCGGTAGTCATCGACTGGATAAGGACAATGACGCAGAATCCTCGGACGGATCCGACATGTCCGACTCGGAGATGATGGCCGTCGACCAGAAGCTCGCAGAGATCTTCAAGCAGCGCGCCAAGACTACCAACAAGAAGAAGGAGAAGAAGGACGCCAAGGACACGGTCGTCAACTTCAAGCACCGCGTGCTGGATCTGCTCGCCATCTACGTCAAGAAGGAGGCGGCATCCGAAAACGTACCCCAGCACGTCTTCAATCTCGTGCTCCCGCTCCTCCAGCTCATCCGCACAACCACGACCAGAGCGCTCGCCAACAAAGCCTGCGACATCATCCAGACCTTCTCCAAGAGCCTCAAGAAGGCCCGCGGCGGTAGCCAGGTGGCCAAGATGCCCGCGCTGGACATGGAGGATTTGGTCAACTTGATGAAAGAGCTGCACGACGAAGCGGCCAAGGACATGTCGCATGCTTTTGTGAGAGCTGCGTCGACGGCATGCTTGGCGCTCGCGTCGGTCATGTGCGGTGACGAGGAAAGGAGGGAAGAGGTGTTTGGCCTGTATGCGGGGACCCAACTCAAATGGTTCAATGGCGAGGCCAAGATCCAGCCGTCCTTTTTCTCAGATTGGTTGAATTGGTGCCAGAGTCATGCCAGTACTGCTGCTGCGGCGGCGGCAGCGACGGCGGAGGGGAAGTAGATGTGCGTTAGTAGAGATAGAGAATACCCAAGAGCACCAAGCTTTGAATCTTCAGGGCCCCCCCCTGTTGGCTGGTGCCCCATCCCGAGGCATGTCTACTCACGCGGCAAGGAGCGTGAGTGACATTCAATGCTGCGATCAAGTTCGTCCAGGCGCCCGTGCCCTAGCGCCAGATGGAAATTAGTCTATCTTTCCACCGGCAAAGCTGTAGCCGTCGCTTTCGTATGGTACAACCGCATATCAAGTCCCAGCAACGCCACGTCCCGCCCAGTCATAACCCACCCCCTCTCTACTCCTCCATCTTCTCCTCCTTTGATTCCTCCTCCTCATCGTCCGACTCGAGCGCCTCCTTCGCCAGCCGCTCCGCCTCCTCCCTCAACGCCTTGGGCACCTCCTGATGCATCCCCTTCGTCGGCCCGTCCAACCCACTGATCCACGTCATCTCTAGCTCGAACTCCTTGTCCTTGCTGTCGTCGTGCGCCACGTAAATGATGCGCGCCGCCTCCTTGACCGCCTGCTGCAGCGTCAGCGCGGGCCCGGCGGGCCCGCCCAGGTCCAGTTTCTCCAGCTCCGCCTTGGCCGCCTGCCGGCCCTTGCCCGTGGCGGCGCCGTAGTACCCCCAGTACAAGCCCGACGGCTCGATCATGTACAGGAAGGGCCCGCCGTGCGTCTTGCCGACGACCTTGCCGCCGGCGCCGCACGAGGGGCCGCTGCCCACCTCGCCGTCCACGGGCGCCGCTTGCGTGCTGTCGAAGCCGCCCACGATGGCGGTGATGCCGAACGGCCGGACCGACTGGTACAGCGTGTACGCCTGCATGTAGCCGCCCATGCGCGAGGCGAGGTCGGCGGTCGAAATGGGCGTCTTGAAGGTGTCGCGCCAGGCGCGGGCCTCGTCGCGCGCCCGGTCGATGAAGTGCCGGCCGTCGGGGATCATGCCGGAGTATACCTGTTTTTTCGAAGGTGGGGGGGAGGGGTTGTTGGTCAGCTGTTGGCCGGGGGAAAAGGGAGGTGGAAGAGGCAAAAGGGATGAGGATTGGCTTACCACGCCCAGATGCCTGTCGACGGTAGCGATGCGCTTGTTGGCGCTGGGTTTGAGCAGCTTGGATGTGACGACCTTCTGGACGGCCAGCACGACGCCGTCCTTGCACCGGATGCCGATCGAGGTGCCGCCGTTCTCGACCGCCTTCATGGCGTACTCGACTTGGAAGTTGCGGCCATCGGGGGAGAAGATGGAGTTGGCGAGGTCGTAGCCTGTGCCTATCGACGTCTGTGAGGTGGGGAGGGTTGCGAGGTCAGCTTGGTTTGGTTTGGGTGCGAGTCGCTGGGCGGATGGTAATAAGTGGCGGATGCGCGAAACATACCATTGTGATTCTTTGAGCTGGTAAATTCGGGCAATAAAAGAGGATTTGAGAGTTCTGCGGCGTCAAGAAGAAGTGGTGTTGCGTCGGTGGTGGGTGGTGGTTGGTTTCGATGTGGTGATGGCGAGGTTGGTTGCGGGTTGGTTTGGTCTGGGATCTGCGAGCTGTTGCTGTATGAGCTCCCATCAGGCAGCCTGGGAGCTGCGCGTTTGCTTCTCCCCCCAGTAAGGCACGTTAGCTGTGGCTAAATGTGTGGCTCGTACCCCGCCTCGTTTTCAGCCTTGGGGTGCGCCACAGCCTTGAAGTGCACGGTCCATCTCGCCGATAAGCTGATAAGCAAGTTGGTTGCCCCTGAGCCCCTTTTATCGATTTGTTTGTATTCCCCTGCAGAGCACCACATGTTGAAATTGTTGCTTTCTCAGCCATATCTATTGGTGTTTTATAGGTGTTAAATGTTCCAGCCAGCAGGAACCCTCGCACCAGAAAGTTGAAGGAATCTCTCCTTGAACAATGAGATTATGGTGAGAAACGCATGACCGTTGGTCATCATAGTCAAGCGCCACTGATAGATGGATTAAGTTGAAGGGTTTAGTCTAGTTTTTTTTCTTTTAAATATAATAATCATAATCATCATCATAATAATAATAATAATAACAAAAGATTCACGCCACACACAAAGCACCCTCGACATCTTGAACCTTGCGACATGGTGCCTGCAGGCGGGTAGGTAGCCAGCCTGGTTTTCTTCCAAAGACCGAGCACAACACTGACAGCTTATCCAAAACATGCCTACCATCTCTCCATCTTAGTCGGGCCATTACGACGTCACGCAAAGTTACACCTGGGTGCCCTTGAGCTCTTGAGATGGGACTGGCAGGTCAGTCGCCACGTTGCGAATGGTGGGTGCTTTTTTTTCGGGGGGGGGGGGTTAGTTTCAATAAAGGGGCGCTTAGCAGCACTATCCTCTACCTGTCCCAGGCTTCAACATTCACAGCAGCAGAGCATTTTTACCTCCATCAGCACCTTTCGCAACGGCGGTGTACACTTCATAAACGCATGAAATAGCACCTAAATCGAGACAAGCCGAAAGATTGTCACAGCGGCCCCTCTTCCCCCCCCCGGGGAACTTGAACCAAACTAGCCCTAGCTCAGCCCCGCGAGAACAAGTGCAGAATGGCTCAGGCAGGAACCGGCCGAGGTCAGCTTTCAAACAGCCAGCCACAGGGCCCTGTGCTGCACAACTGTCGCATTGGGACACTGTACAACATCCAGTGTGGTGACCCTTACCCTCCCGCTCAGCCACTGATGCCGGTCATTGCCGACAACCTCAGGAACACAGAGGGGCGTCACATCCCAGCGGCCGTTTGGGCAGGGCAAGTTCATTCAGCAGTGCGTGTCCCTCGCGTGCACCACTCCTCTCACTACGATGTGGACCGGAGACGACCGTCTCCGCCGCCACGGCGATTGAGAGTGCCACAGCGCCCCGAACATAGGTTTCGACTTTGGGGTCCACAGCCTCGCTACCGGACCGCATCCCCGGCAGTGCACGAGAGCGCCCGAGAACACCGGCCACCGCCGGTCCCTCGATCCCACATCCCACGCCCGACCCTTGCCACCGGAAGATTTCGGCGCTATGGCCACGGTGACTTGGAGGCGGAGTTGACGCATGTGTCTAGGCCCGAACCAGCCTCTTCTGGCAGCCGGAGCACCGACAGCGAGAAACTGGCGGAGGAGAGACACCAGCTACGTGAAGCTCTGCGCCGGTTGTCCATTGATTCTGGTGAGGCCAGGAAGCAGCGGGACAGGGCGCCTCTCAACACACCTTGGAGGCGGCGGCTCCGTGATCGGTGGGACGGTGGCTTCTCCACGGAGATTGAGGGCCCGGCTCAAACGTGTGAGTCTCGATGCTGTGCCAGGGATAGCAATGACGGGCCTTGTCAGGCTCCTGACGAACAGGTGGCAAACTCGGGAATGCGTTCTGCGGTTGCCGATGGGGAAGCCGTACGGGCTGGTTTGCACCAACCTGCTGGAGTGGTTGGAGACGCAACGAGTGAGCAAGACGCTAATGGAGTGACCCTGCAGCGGGGAAGAGAGAACACGCGCAGCAGCAACTTCGCGTCGGGCGCCATGAGCTCGGTTCAGGGGGCTTCAGCAGAGGGGAGCGAAGGAAGTGAGGAACTGGGGTAGTTTGGCGGTGTTATTGGAGACGGCGGGCTGCCCTTATGGTAAGGGTGGAAGTACGGGAAAGACGTGTGCGGCCAGTCACGGACTTTGCTATGCATTGCGTTCTCTATCTTGATTCTAGTTCTTGGTTTTCAATCAGACATCAGCAATGGTTTATCTCGTGTGTCCCCCCCCCCAGCGTGCGCCCCTTATATAAACTAGATCCGCGGCTTCCCTTCAAACCTACAACCCCCACTGAAGAAACGGGATAGCCTCTGGGCTACTTGGATAGCAGGGGTCAAGCACTCCCCATCAGATATCGACCAACTCACCTCGCACTCATCTCGGCAGGAATAGGTTGACGGCGAGGACGGTGAAGGTGACTGACAAAAAGTTACCGTCACGCTGATGTTTTGCTCAGCATCATGTGGTTGGAAAAAATAGATGAGGATAGCAATCTTGCAGCTCAAGAGTTGTAGTGCAAGTTTGTTCCTCATGCACATACCTACCCCCGCTCATAAATGTGATTTGACCCCTTTTCCTCTCCTGGGAGTTCCTGGCATTTCTTTTTGCATTTTCTCACCTTTCATCCAAATATATTGATGTCCTTTTGCTCCCATTTCGTAGGCGTGTAAAACCCCATTCCGACCAGCGTCAGAATCGTGCTCTGGAGCATTAGCGTTACTCTGATTCACAAGACTTGCCTGGCTTGTCTGGTCTTATCCCTCCCTCTACAGACTGTGCCATTAGCGGGAGATCTCTAATATACCTTCTTCCTTTACTTTGACGTGTGCTTTTCAAAAAAAGAACAAAGAGTCCTCTCTTCGTTGCGGGTGGGTGGTAGGGATGTGGTCCCAAATTTGTAGTAGTGCTTCAGCGTGCCGGGCCCTCGCCATGCTGTACAGGAGAAGGGGGAAAAGTACAATGTCTAGGTACACTCATCATGCATGTACTACCACCGCGATCCGTATTCACCGCAATCTATGCATCCCCATGCTCTCAATTAGTGGACATCTCCCGGATATAAACAACCTTCACTTTCCCCCTCACTCTCGACATGACACGGACACACAAAACCATGATCAAAGCATCTCTTCGTCCTCCCTCATCGCCATAATTCTCCCGTACTGATCCGCCATAGCCGCCTCCCTCCCCCAGTCTACGCCCACGCCGACGTTGGTCGTCTTGTACACGGGATCGGCATGCGAGGGATTAAAAGTCGGCATGGCCCCACCGCTGGCGAGGGCAGCAACCGCGAGCGTATTGGTCTCCTTTGGTGGCGGTGCCACAGCCTCAGCATATGCTCTGCGCACCGAGTCCTCATACTCACGGCGAGCCATCTCCTCGTATCCCGACGCCATGTAGGGCTCCATGTAGTGGTAGGACGCCGACGCCGACGTCGATATCCACCGGCCGTCGCCTGCCTGGACCGGAGTCAGGGGCGTGCCGTCGAGGGACATGACTGTCTCGGGCTCGGGCTCGGGCTCGGGCTCGTCTTGCATCATGCCGAATTCTTGTCGGAGTTGCTGGTCGATTAGTTGCTGCTGTTGCTGCTCGAAGCGGAGCCGGGCGAAGGCTTCCTCCTGGTCGACGGTTGTCATGCTCCAGGCGAGCGTCGGGTTGTCATCGCTGTTGGTGGGTGGGCAGGCGCGCCAGAGGTCGATGAGGCGGAGCTTTTGTGGCGTGTCGACCGTCTTGAAGAGCTGGAGTTGGGCGGACGAGAGATTGGAGGTGTCTACGCTGTGCTCTCTCAGAACTCGTTCTACCGCCGCGTGCTCGCTCTGGGGTGGTTCCGAGGCGGGACGTGGTGGCTGGGCTTCCTGCTTGACTACATGGGCGGAGTGGTTGTAGTGTTGCGAGATGTAGACAATCTTGCGCTCTTCTTGGGGCTCATGGACTGGGGGAGGTGCTGGTGCGGGCGCTGATACCGGAGCCGGCTGAGACATGGGGTTCAGGGTGAGATTGCGGGAGAAGAGCGCCGCCAGCTCATCCTGCGGCTGTATGTTTGTATACACGGCAGCCATGGTGCGGGTAATATTATTTGCTGCAGCATCGCTGTTAGCACTGTCTGTCTGCTCTGAGAGTGTAGTGCGCAGGAGACTTTGTGAAACGTACCACAAGACAAGCTGCTCCTCGAGGTAAACACTGAATGACACAATACAGTTGGTTGCTTCTGCTGCTGCGATGGATTGTATAGTCCCCAGTAAGGGGTTGGCAGTGGCGGTCAGCAAGACAGTAAGTAGTAGGCGCCGATACGGTTGGGGATTCTGGTCGGACGCGCAGCCAGCAGCAAGCAACTTCGTTTCTATTGACTATGCTATTTATTGCAGGAGACGTTCACCTTCCGCGAGGTTCAGTGACAACGCCGACGGCGGGAAAGCACGGGCAAAGGGAATCGCTTTATCCAGACAGTTCGAGGAAGGGGTGGTCGGACAATGGCGGGGCAAATGATGTCGGAATAAACCCTCAAAAGAGAGAGGAAGGGAGCAAAGGAGGCGGGAAAGGCGAGAAAAAAAGCCGTTGAGGGCACTGCAGCGCCAGACTTTGTGCCGAGAAGAAACAGCGTCGAGAGCACGAGTCTAATCTCCGAGTTGAAAGGTAGATCCAAATGATGATCTGGGATGCGGCTCGGTATTTAAGAGGCCTTCATGAATGGAAATGAGGAGGGGCAGGCCCCGACCAGGCTAATTTTGTTGAATGGAGGGGCGAACCCGCCAGGCAGGCGTCACCAAAGGAGCCAATAAATACCTTACCTACCTTACCTACCACCTTAGGTAGAGTAGGTAGGTATGTATTGTGCAGTACGGGCGGCAGTGGGTAGGTAGGTAGCAGTCACAGCTTGACCTAGCATGGCCCAGCAAAGCTGTCAGGCTTCAATGCCCACATGGGCAGCAGGGCAGCGCGCCTTCTGGGGTCGACGGGGGACAGGTGAGGTGTGATTATTGGGCATTGGGCAGTCACACATTTCAACCTTGCCCACCGCCGTCATGCGGTTGCAGGGCAGGGCGTCCTGAAACAAGCCTAGAGCGGCAACCCATCGAGTCACCCCAATGAAGCCGTGACACGATGAGTGGCCACGAAAGGCGAACAGATGCAGCCGGAAGCCATCAAAAAATATAGGCTTGAACGGGACTGCTGCTGTTGGCGCACTTGTAGCACGAACTGACGAAGGACAGAGGTCTCTTGAATTGAAAGGGTTCAGGTGACGTCTCCACGTCCGGTGCAGATCCGCCGAGACGAGGAGGGGAACCGCTGTTCTGGCCCGCGTGGAGGGGCTTGCAGGAAGTGGGCCCGAAACAAAGACAGGGGGGGTTCGAAGGATCCCAGGCGGAAACAAGCCACATGTCAACGCCACAAATGACGTCGACCCGTCGGTTTATGCCCGCTCATTCATCATGCGACAACAGCCTGACGAGCAGCCATTAGCTGTGCTGAAGCTGTGTCATAGTGCGGGTCCCGGAAGGCTGCCCGTGGTTCGAGGCTGCTCAGTGCTCGACCACAAAACATCCCCTCTGATCTTCCTCATCTCACTATTCAACAACAACAACATCTCAAGCCGCCCCCACTTACACCCACCAAAGCAGAAACCACGATGGCCTCCCAAGCTGGCCGCCCACCCAATTACTGTAAGCATCTTTTCACACTCCTCTTGCGCCGGCCAGTGATGTTACTGTACAATCCAAACACAGCCCCTAACCAACCCAAACCACAGACGCAATCCTCGAAGTCCCCGAGACAGCCTCCGCCTCCCAAATCCGCGATGCCTACAAACGGTAGCCCCCCCTTTTTTCCCCATCACCCAAACCGTCCCCCCCCCCACAATAAAAGTCATCTAATCACGAATCGCATATGAACAGAGCGGCCCTAAAAACCCACCCCGACCGCGTGCCGAGCGACCACCCGGACCGCGCCAACCGCACCCGCAAGTTCCAGCTCGTCAACGACGCCTACTACACCCTCTCCGACGCCACCCGCCGGCGCGACTATGACGCCCAGCGCAAGCTGTATTCCGCCGGCGGCCGCACCGCCGGCGGGCCCAGCAGTGGAGGCGGTATGCCAGGCGGCTTCAACTTCGACCCGTTCGCCGACGCCGACGCCGACCAAGCCAGCGCCGGTCCCGGCATGGCAGGCGGCATGCCGTTCTCCTGGGCGTGGAACTTCTTCACGGGCGGCGGCGGGGGGCAGCAGCAGCAGCGGCAGCAGCAGCAGCAACAGGAAGAGAGGGAGCGGACCGAGAACGAGCAGTTCGCGGACGTGTTTGAGGAGATGCTGCGGGAGCAGGGGATGGCTGACCAGGGGCCTGGGGCGGCGCCGACGGGCAAGTTTTGGGGCGTAATGGGCGGCCTGAGCGGCGGCGCACTGGGGTTTATCGTCGCGAACGTGCCTGGGTTGGTGGCGGGGGCTGTGGCGGGGAATAGGCTTGGTGCGGTGAGGGACGCAAAAGGGAAGAGTGTGTATGCGGTGTTTCAGGTGAGTTTGCTTCTTCTCTTCTTTCTTTTGCTAGGCTTTGCTGACGTGTAGGATAGGAGCTACCGCAGACTGATCGGGCGAGGTTGCTGAGCCAACTTGCTGCGAGGGTTCTGAGCCATGCTGTCGGAATCTGAGAGCATTATGCTCTGTTCCCTGTATGGAGTGGTCTGGTTTGGAGTTTTGGGTTGGTTGTTTGGGATGGATCGGCGTTGTTATATAGTAGACGGCATTGGCAACCATGGGCTTACATGTTGGCATTTGATGCGAATCTAATCCTATACTTCAATATCCGAGCTGAGACGCGGTGAAAGAAGCCTCGGCAGCCTACTGCACAACGCAGTGCTGGTCCCTTGTTTGTCTATCCGCCCCTGAGCACCCATCTTTTTCCACTGCTACCGTATATACAGACTTCTCCCAAGCCAGTTACACACTAATAGTCCTCGGTACAATCAACCATCCACAGGAAAAAGAACATGACATCCATCACCTCTTCTTATTCTTCCTCTTGGCAACCTTGCTACCCTGCTTCTGGCTGCCGCTTGTCTTGGCCTGACCCAACTCGTCAACCGACTTTTCAAGCAGCTCAAAGTCCTCCGCGGAGCCGCTGCTCGGAGTGGGCTTGCCGGGCTCGGAATCCGCGTCGTCGTTGTCCAGATTTTCAACCTCGGCGGTACCGTCGTTGTCATCCTCGGCGCCGTCCGCAGCGCGTTTCGAGATCAGACGTCCGAGAGTTAGCTGGTACGCCCAGAGCGGGAGACGCACAACAGCCGTGTCCTTGAAGGTGGGGCGCGCAAGTTCGTTAGGCTGTTGAGGTGGTTAGCTATTTATTTTTGATATGGCCGACGAACTAGAGTCAGCGCGGAGAGAGGCAAAACTCACATCAAGCAGGAATTCAGCCACGTTGCCGTCCTCGTCCTCCTGTTCGAGGTACACGTCGCCCAGAGAGTCAACAACCAGGACCTTGCCGTTCTCAGCAACAACCCGCTTCTTGGCGCCTGTCGGGCCCGGGCCCTGGGGCTGCTGCTGAGGCGTCGCAGAGCCGGACGCAGAAGGTGAAACCCGCGCGCGGCGCGTCTTGCGGCCACCACTCTGTACATCTTTGTCTTTCCTCGCGTCACGCTCCTGCATGCGGCGCATCTTGCGATTCATCGGCATGGCCCGTCCCTCTTCGTCTTCGTACATTTGCTGCGGCGGCGGCGGCGGCGGGGGAGCGGCCGCAGGTTGCCCATCGACGCCCGGGACGTTGATGCCGAGGTTCTCACCCCATGCAGCATGGCGCGCAAACTTGATGTACCGTTCGACAAACTCGAGCTGACGCTTCCAGCTCATGTAAAGCGCAAGATAATGCGCAGCGCCGCCGGCGAAGAGGAACACGCCGAACATGGCGGTGCCCAGGCCCGGGCGGTAGCGGCTGTAGTAGTACTCGGTGCCCTTCCACGTAGGAAAGCCGTTGGCGAGAAAGTAGTCGTAGCGGTCGCGGCCCGGTCCGCGAAGGACGTCGGCAACGATGGATAGGCGGGCCTGGCGCTCCGAGGCGCGCTTAACGGCCGTCTTGAGCTCGGCGGCCGTGGGCCCTTTCGCCACATGCGCGCTCGGCTTGCCCTTCTTTTTCTTGCCCTCTTCCTTTTGAGCCTTTGCACGCTCAGCCTTGAGCTGCTGCCGGATTTTGTCGGGATGCAGCTCCCGCGACTTCTTCTTGTACGCCTTGTTCAAGTCCTCGTGGCTTGCCGACCGCTTGACACCCAGGAAGTCGTAGAAGGTGACGTCTGGTCCCTCGTGGGCCATCAGCTCGTCGCGAACGCGAAAGATCTCGCGATCTGTCGAGGGGGAGTCTGGTTAGTACTCTCGAGCGCATTGCTGCGGTTTAGGGGGTTATCTTAGACGACGAGACATGCCTTCTTTCGTCCATGCTGCTGTCAAGGGCGTAAGAACGGCCAAGAGGCCAAGAGAAATTGCTGAGAGCTTCATGATGGCATTATCGCATGCGCGAGAAGCCTGCTGGGTTTGGTCGACACAGGCGATGCAATGTCGCGTGGTTGTGCAGTTTCTCAAAGTTCGGAAGAGCCACCTACGCCGAAATTCGTGTCTGGGCCAGGGCGTTTTCTGAATTCTCCATTCGACACACACCCCTGCAGCACAAATCTGTCCAATCAAAGCCCTGTCTGTATACACAGGGATACCTAAGGTACCCTCGCCCCACGAAGGTACGGGGTGCTGACAAGCCAGCCCTAACCCCCGGGTAGGTGTTGTCTTTTGTGGTTCTACATAAGTCTCAACCGCATACAACTCTCGCCTTTTCAAGAGGCCAGTACGAGTTCTCGGTGATAAGCAAACCGGCAGCTAATTAACGTCAGAGTCACCTGGGGAGCCACTCTTCAATCTGACCGTCTTCATCACAGATTCAAGTTCCATGTACATTTTCAAACCCCACTGCACGGGCAGTCGAGCTACCTACGGTACCTACCACATACGGTACATACCTACCGCCAAAGACAGTCCAAAGACACCCGAGTTTTCCCGCCAACACCGAACCCCGACCAAAATGGCAGCCAGACGTCAGCAGGCCGGCGAAGGATGCCACCAAACGTCATCCTTCAGTGCTACCTTTTCAACTGTACATAGTAGTTCCTCTGCTTTCCTGTACATACAGTAGCTCTTTCGTTTCTGCGAATGCCATGGCGACACAAACCCACACGATTTCGCTCACGACCCGGCAGGCCCAGGCCGGATCCGAGCCATCAAGCCCCCGGGCGTCGGCCTTCCCACCAATATCTCGCAAGAAGCAAGCCGCGGTGCTTTTTTCTGCCTTTATGACCATAGCCTTGACGATAGGCTATAATCAATGTTTTGGTGTGTTTCAGGAGTATTATCTCTCGTCCAGCCAAGATGTGCTGGTGCCCGCGCCGGCCACACAGTCCTCACCGCCGACAGCGCTGCTCGCCTTCGTGGGCACGCTGTGTTATGGATTGACTTGGGCCGGCGGCATTCTCGTGAATCCTGTGATAGCACGTATCGAACATGGAATTTGGGCTCCGACCGCGCTGTCGACTCGACTCTGGCGTCGTAGGGTCCTGCGTCTGTTGACGCCGAGAGCAATCACCGTGTCGGGAGTATTCATCATGTCGGTTGGCTTCGCGCTGGCCTCCTTCAGCAGTTCTATCTGGCAGCTCCTGCTTACGCAGGGCTTCCTGGTTGGCCTCGGAATGTCGCTCCTATACTTTCCGCTTCTGGCTCCTGCGCCCGAGTATTTCACCAACCACCGCGCTACGGCCATGGGCTTTGTAAGTTGTTTCCGTCTGCCATTCAAAATGCTTAGAGAAGGGAGAAGGGAGAAGGGCAAGGCCATCTTCCCAACCCTCCTGAATACCTATCATGCATGCACCGCCGCTAATGATGCCCGGGTGCACTTGTCAGATCTTGGCTGGCGGCGGCACCGGCGGTCTCGTGCTCTCCCCAGTCATTCGGGCGCTTCTTAGCTCCATCGGTGGTCGTTGGACCCTCAGGATCTATGCCGCCTTCAACCTGATCGCCGGGTTACCGATCGCCTGGGCAGTTCCACGGAGCCGCTTCGCAGATGTTTCGACCGCAGATGGGCCGCCGGAGAGGCCAAACACTCACGTCTCCCGCGTCCTGGCCTCGAGGCCCGCGTTCCTCCTCTCCGCCGTGGCTGCGTTTCTCCAGGCCGCCGGCGCCCAGCTTCCACTCTCCTTCATCCCCTCCTACACCGTCGTGCTCGGCCTCAGCGCCTCCACAGGGGCCAACTTCCTTGCCGCCAGCAACGCCATCAACGCCGTGTCGCGCGTCCTGACCGGCTACGCCGGCGACCGCCTCGGCCGGCAAAATACCCTCGTCCTGACGCTCCTACTTGCCGCGTCGAGCGTCTTCGCCTTCTGGCTCTCTAGCGCCCTGACGAATCATACCTCGTCCTCCACCGCTTCGCTCTGGGTGGCCTTCATTGCGCTCTACAGCTTCTCGGCTGGCGGGTACTATGCACTGTTTCCGGCGCTCATTGCCGACATCTTCGGCATCCGGCAGTATGCCGCCGTGAATGCGTTTATCCTTTTCGTGAGGGGGCTGGGGACCATGTTTGGGAGTCCTGTTGGGGGCCAGCTGCTTGGGAGCTCGGACGAGGGGGCGCGTGCGTATGCGAGCATTGCGTATTGGGATGGGGCCCTCTTGATGTGTGCGACTGCGTGTTGCGTTGGGGTTCGGTGGGCTGATGCAAAGGGGAAGGGATGGAAGTGGATCGCTTGAGGCTGTTGGCTATGATCTCGAGTCGGAGTGTACTGATCGGTGTATTCTATATCTTGCGAATGAATGATATGATCACTTGCCTCCATTTCCTTGCTGCCGACTTGTAACGATGCAATGAGGTAATGTCTCCTGCGGAGTGCGCAGTGCAGAGTGCGGCGTGCCCGGCCATATATGAATGATATAATTATGATCCAGCATCTTCCGTATGCCTACTAGCTTTGATCTAGAGGCTGCGTATCCTACCAAACCTCACCATCATCGACCCAAGCGCCCGGGATGGACAGCGGCGGGTTTTCGATCCACGACCAGAAGTCCCCCACAAACTCTTCCACAGCAGGGTCCCATTCCCAGACGAGGTCCCAATCGTCGGGCTCGGGCCCGTAGTTGAATCCCCTCCATCTCCATGAACCTTCGACCGACCCCTTCACCCCCTGTAATCGCGGGGGCCAGTCCAGCAAATCAAGCCCGTCGTAGCGATGAAAGGCGGCCATCTCAGATTTACCGTATAGCACCAGATCATGGCCGGCTATTCGAATATCTTCCGCCCAGGCCCTAACGTTCTCTCTCAGGCAAGCTTTCCAATGGTGACCTTTTTTGTACGTCAGGAATATCCAGGGCAACGCTACCATGCTAGTTCGCCACGACAAGACCCCATGAGCCAGTACTGTGTTTCCCGCTGTAGCCGCGCTGAGGTCGCTGGATTCTATGACGGAAACCATGTCACGGATGATGGGCCGGAATTGAAGCCACCGCCGCGCAGCAACAGAAATCTCTGCGGTTGTCTGCCAAGCTATTTTCGGTTCAAAATACCAGCTAGCGAAGAGGTAAAGGGCGGTTTGCTCTGTGTCCCGCTGTCGATATTGGACTTGGAGGTGTTCGGGGCAGTATCGGCCGTCGGGGTGGAAATAAAGGGCTACTGCCCTCCGATCGAGCGTTGAGAAAAGCGGGGGAAGAAAACCAAGCATTGCGATCCGGTCTTCTAGTGGCCACTGATAGAAATTTGGGAATACATGGGTGTGGAAAGACTGGAAAAGCTCGACGCTGCTGATCATCTGCAACAGGACCAGCTCCGTTAGCACGGTACGAGCCAAGGTAGTCGTAGAGGCCGAAAGTTCATCGTAAACGCCACTTGAGAGCATTACCCGATGAGGGTCAGCTTCCTGGGCGCCCGTGAAGCCACGCATACAAGCTCCATGATAGAGGCATCTCGCCGCATGACCCGAGGCATCCTCGGCCGAAAAGTCGAGACCCATTTGCAAAAGCGGCTCAACAAGGCTCCACTGGCGGCACGAAGCGCGCTTTGATCCCGCTTGTATCAGCGGATCAATCAGGTATGTATGTACCTCCGTGACAAAGGGTACTCACATTGAGCAGAGTCACACCGTTCTCGTCCATGGAGAATGGAGACGCGAGACCTTTGTCGAACAATTCGCGCAGCTCTTGGAACGTCCCCCGCTCAATGGTACGGAATACCTCGGAGTCGGACGGGACAACCACCCATTGTCTGAGGTGGAAACTCCAGCCAGAACATGCCATGGAAGCCTGGAGCTCCCAGGCCTGACTCAATAGCCATTTTAAACATGAAATTCTGACTCGGTATGCTTGGGTGATTCACCCTTGTTAGCCTGTAGCTTGTGGCTTGTAGACTTCGTGAGAGTGATCGGTAGTTAGTGGGGACATGCCACAGGCTCACCTACACTTTGTCTTGAAAGGGCGGTCGGATTGCTCTTCGATCTCGGTCCATTCGATACCCCAGCGGCTGAAGCGGCGCGCTTTTGGGTGAGGTTTCCTTCTGACTCGTCGCGCCAGCTCTTGGTGTGTTGTCCGGATTGGTGGAAGTCCCTCTGTCATGTCCTCCGGATTTCTGGTTTCCTCTTCTGCCGAGCTGCCCGGACCTTCCCGTACGGCTGGGGAGAGGTTTTTGAGAGACAGCGCGTTGGTGATTTCGGCGGCAATTAATCCTGGTTGTCGTTTGATGGAGGAGCTGGATTGTGATGCGAGGTCAGCGGGTGCATAATATCATCATCCATCGCCGGGATAGAACGCACGCCTTCATTCCATGTCATATTAATTAATCAACGCGAAGCCACACTTACGCCAACTGGAGCTGAACGGCCGAGTCCAGGAAGCGCAATGCTTTCTGTAGACGTCTTTCGTAACTCCCGAGTATCTCCTTCTTCAAGACCACTCGTGTCTTTGCCACAAGTCTCTTTCTCCTCCTGGACGAAGCAATGTCGGCCGCGAGGTCATCGACAAGATCTCCCAAGTCCTTGTGGACTTGGCGGCACCTTTGTATGGCAAAACATTGGATGCTTGGCACACTGGTGCTGCCACTGGGCCAAGCGCTTGGAGCCGAACTGTTCAACTCGTCCTCGATGGCCGTCACAAGCTTTCCGGCGAGCTCAAGCTCGTCCAATATATCCTGTATCGTTTCGGGGACATCTTTCACCTCGCTCCACAAGCGGGACAAGGACAAGACCGCCCCGCCCACGGTTTGAGCAGCCTGCGAAACGGCGATGCCGCTCGCAACGACACCGACGACTTCTGCCATGGCGGCGGACCTACCGATGCCGTAACTACTACGTCTTTGAAAGGAACTTGTATGTATGTTCGGTATGGCAATTTTGAGTTCTTGCCAGATTGAGAACAAAAAGCAATCACTTTTTAGAAAAAGAAAAAAAAAAAGAAACCGGAGGGAGGGATTCAAATCAGGGCGGGCAGACACGCGAAGGAGCAAGGTAGGTATGTACATACCTAAGGTGCTAGGCAATTGGCTGATAAAAAGCCCAAGCTGTGCTACCTGCTGAGGCAGTGCCAGCGTCAAAAGGCCATTCATTGATTGGCGAGTACCCTAGGTAGGTCGCCCAGCCTCATTCTCCCCCGCTTTGACTGCACCGCTTCTTCAGTTCTACTTCCCCGTCAGGCTGAGCCAACTGTTGGATATCACCTTGAACTGCTCAGTACCGTCGAGGGATTGGAAGACGAAGCCTTCCCGAAACGCCCCCAAGCTCGCCCGTACCCCCGGTCGGCCTTCTCCAGCAACTCATGCACGCCGTAGGCGTAACCAGCGAGAGACGCGTAGCCCAGGACAGGCGCGTGCTTGATGCCGAGCTTGGTTGCAGAGCTCAACCGCCCGTTTCGGATCAAGGTAACGGTCTTTGTCAATGTCCCAGATGCCGAAGACGATAAACTCATGCTCCCCTTCCGGGTAGTCCCTCGTGTTGCCTTCGATGGCCGGGGAAGAGCCGCATAGCTCGCCCTGCACGGCAACGTTCGGCAGCCCAAACCCGTGGAGCTTGTCGAGGACGCCGGACTTCCTGGCCGCTTGCCAGTACAGATTGCCTTCGCAGTCGATGAAATCTTCCCGGCGGCTGCATACGCCGTATCGGCTCTTGTCGTCCTGCATGGTCGGCGGGGAGCCCACGGGGAGCGCGGGGAGGGATTCGGCCCATGGAGAGCCCTTGGCCGGTTTGTAGACGAAGCATGGTCACGCCGTCGAGCTTTTCCGTGATCTGCCACGTCTTTCTCCGGTTTGGTCCCGTGAAAAAACTCCCGATAGACGTCCTAAATACGCGGCCACCCGGGCATGCAGATAAAAGCTGGTGGTCTGTCGAGGTTGGGGAGGGCCCGCGCGGTGTCGGTGAACTCCCACTTCTTCTCTACGCCCAGGAGGTGCGCAAAAGACTTGGAAAGAAGCTCTCCTCTGTCGCCTTCTCCTGTCCGGCGGCCCGCTTGAGGGCTTAGTATGGGTTTTTGATCCCGGGGAGCTTGGCGAGGGGGTAGATGAGCCCTTGTGAGAGATATGCGCCGAGATTATAAAGGTTTTCGCCACCTGAGTACTTCTTCTTTATATGTATATATTATAAAAAAAGAGGCTAAGAAATGAAGTGGAATGGAGGGAGGAAAGTGAGAAAGAGTGGAAGAAAATGAGAGTAGATATTTCATGTTTGTTTTATTCGATTATTAGAATCTAGAGCCCTGAATGGCATGGTACATACAAGTCAGCCCTGTGTCGGCTTCTTGAATATGAATCTCGAGTGGCAGCCCCGGGCCAAGATCAAAAAGCGTAAAGAGAAAGACAAAAGACATAAAATTATTACTATTCAGTCCTGCTTGTGTTCCCATCCCCGTGAGTCGGGGCGGGACAGGCCTAGGGAGAGAAGCTAGAGGGCAACGAGCAAGCGAGCCGATGACGCCTCGACTCAGTCGAAGACGTATTTTCCATACTTATTGATGGATATCTGACGATCCGCGCGGCAGATGACCCTGCATAAAATTAAAAAAAAGAATCAGCATTTGGTCGAGACAGGGGCGTCCACGATGAGGGCAAAACTATGTATATATCTCATGTGGACACAAAACAAATAGGAACGAAGCATAATAATAAGTGTGGAGACGGAATCAACTCACCAGCCCCGGCCATCGCGGTCTCTGCTGATTCCGTCGAAGCCCCACTCGGCTTCCATCTCCCGACGATGCTTGCTCTTCGGCTTGCCCTCTTTGATGCGGATCTTCTCAAAAAAGACATAGGCGCCGTAAAAGATGGGCGACTTTGCGCCGTTCAGAGCACCCTTGGTGTTGCGGAATCTGGCCAGTTGCGAGCCCTGGAAGACTTTGCCCGGGCGGTTTGGGCCATGGAGCTGTGCGTAGATATCTCGACAAAACTGCGCCTGAGAGACGTTTGTCTTCTTCAGATGAGCATTGATCTTCCTCCGAACCTCGTCGCACGAGTCAAAGACGGGCACCTCGTCGTCTTCCTCGCCATCGAGCGCGATATCGCTGATGTCGACAACGGCGGGCTCGCCGGCTGGCTTGCTTGGTGGGCCTCCCGCATCGGCAGCGCTGGTCTTTTGCTTCTTGGCAGGCAGCTTGATTCCGGCCATGTCACGCTTCTTGAAGAACTCCTAGGCGGCACCGTAGGCAAGGCACCCCGAACCGTTGTACGGCCCGCTTGTGCGGAGAAAGCTGTTGAGCGACGCGATGCCGACCTCGATCTCGCGTGCAAATGCCGTCTTGGTCATGGCGCCCGAGTCGAGCAAGCGGTTGATCTTGCGACGAACTTGGTCGCAGTTCTCGTCAATTGACGCGCCCTCCAGGTCGATGGAGTCCAGATCGATTGGCGCCCGTGGCACATGTTCCTCGGCGGACTTGCGCTTCTTGCTTGCTGGTTTCTTGGTGGCCGCGGGAGCCAGCGCGACGGGCACATTCTCCTGGCTCTGGGCTGCCGGGACATGGGCAGCAGGCGTCTGGCCGAGTTGGGCGTTGATGGCGCCGGGCAGGGAGCCCAGAGCATCCCGATGATGCTGCGCGTTTTACGTACCTTATAGTCAGTTCGGCTCGGGTCGAGGGAGCTTCTCCACTACTACACACCTTCTGCACCATTGCGTTGCGCGCGGGCTTTCTTTGTGGGGTCGGGCAAAGCGATGGCGGGGCTCCTTTTGTAGAGGCTGTGGTCTTCTGTATATACAGTACCCGCCAACCTTGTCTTCAGATTGTGTCTTCGGCAGGATGGATCAGTCTGCACGTCCGTACGTAGGTAGTACTGGTTTCCGTGCACTCTCGCGTCCGGGGCGTTCGGGTTGGGATGTCAACAAAGACCCTCGTCCAGATGAGCGCGAGACCGTGTCGTCGGGCTAGCAGGGGCCCCTTGTTGTGCTGTGCAGTGCAGTGCCCTTGCTGTGGCGGTCCCAGGCACCAGCCCTGTGGGTCCATCGCTCTGTTTGCCGGTGACCGGCGAACCATCAATTTAATTTACACAGTATGTAAAAACCAGTTGCATTGCTGCTGATCTTTTACTTGATCTTGGGTGTGTTCACATGCGGATACTGTACATCGTTGAACTCCGACCCCACGGCATGAGTGGGCACGATGGTACTGTACAGTACCTATTGATGCGGGTTCAAGCCGAAAGCGGAAATACCCACTGTGCCTCTGCCGCCTCCCCGGGAACCTCTTGGGGCTTCCCGCTTTAACCCTTGTCGACATTGTGCTTACTACGGGGCACTCTGGCTTGGCCCCGTGGTCGAAGGTTCTCGCGTTTGGGGGTCGCTTGCTGCGAAAGCTCGCTCTATCTTTGCCGCTGATGAAAGGAGAGGATCAACTGTGAGAGGCCTAATAAGCGTTCGTTCTTTATAATTTATATGGACCGATGCTATAAGAAACGAGCACCTTCCGTTTCTCGTCCTCCTTTCATCTGACTGTCATCATGTAAGACGCACCGGGCAGATTTGTGCATAGTACTGTACATAGAAGACTTTTTTGACTGCGAGAAACAAAAATCACAAGCGAGAACGCCAAGCTGTGTGCTGGATCATTCATCCCACCAAACCCCATCTTGGGCTAGACAGCCAAACTCAACCCCCATGCCAATGTTGCAGTGGACTGCATCCATGAACACAGCATTGCCCTAATCAGGACGCCATGCGGGTATCGTGTCATGAGCTTATGCCCGTCAGGGAGGATGGCGCTAACGACGGGGTTTTTTTTTTCTCTTGGGGAGAGAATGATAAGAAGAGGAATCCCCCTTCGAGGGCTCACCGACACGTAATTTGTTGGCCCGTCTCCCTATATTTCTCTGAAGCCAAGTCCAGTTGGTTGAAGCTTGTGACAATGCAGATTATTAGAGGCATCCGAGCGAGTATGCTTGCCGCGCTGCTATGGTCGAGCGTCCTTGTCAGCGCACGCCCCCAGCACCAAGAACGGAAGCCCATCGTCAGGAAGGAATGGTAAGCATCCCTGGGCACTCCGGCGTGTATACCTTACCTACCAGGTGGGTAGGTAGGTATACATGTACATACATACAACACAGCACAGTACGTGCAGACGCTCACCTCTCACCCCTGCGGCAGGCGCACCCTCTCCAAGCATGAAAAGTCGTCCTACATCTGCGCCGTGAAGTGCATCATGCGCAAGCCGGCCCTCACCCCGGCCTTCAACAACACGGGCGTCATATCTCGCTACGACGATCTGGTGTTCACGCACATCGCCCAGACATTCTCCATCCATTACACCGGCCACTTCCTTGCCTGGCACAGGTACTACGTCGCCACCTACGAGCGCATGCTGCGCGACGAGTGCGGCTACAAGGGTGCTCAGCCCTACTGGGACTGGACCCTGGACACCCCAGCCGACAAGTGGGCTTCTTCTCCCGTTTTCGATCCCGTCACGGGCTTCGGCGGGAACGGGGCGTTCGTCGAGGGCGACCCCAACAACCCGTTCGAGGTGCCCGGGCGGACGGGCGGCGGGTGTGTCCAGGATGGGCCCTTCGCGGGCGCTCAGGATGTCGTGCATCTGGGCCCCATGGACTCGGTCACGTACAACCCGCAGTGCCTGAAGCGGGATCTCAGCCCCTATTTCGCGGGGCGGTACCTGGGCATGAACCAGACGCAGCTGACCCTGGCTGCGCCCGACTTTGGGTCGTTTGATCGCCTCGTCGAGGGTGGTCCCAGCTTCGAGGCGTCGGGCATCCACGGCGGTGGTCACTACGGCGTTGGAGGCACTTACGGTTCGTGATTCTCCCCCCTCTTGGATGAGTACGGGTGGTGGCGGTCGACTCGACTGACGCGAGACAGGACAAATTGGTGACCTCTACACTTCCCCTGCTGACCCCATCTTTTATCTTCACCATGCCAACCTTGACCGCGTTTGGTGGTCGTGGCAGAAGCTGAACCTTGAGGCTCGGTTGACCGATATCTCGGGTCCGATCTTCCTAATGGATTACGGCAACGTTCAGGGTGGGAATGTGACGCTGGAGTTCCCCATGTCCCTCGGCGTCAGCGCTGCTGACCTTACGGTTGGCGACGTCATGAATATTTCTGCGTGCGGTAAGAATGGCGCGATGTGCTACGAGTACGACAAGGTCTACACTTTAGAGGGTTGAGCTACGTCGGGTGAGATATGCTCTCAGGGGCAGTATGGCCCGGTATATCGGCATCGCCGTCTAGTCACATACACACACACATCTGGAAGAATCAAATCGATTTTGAACAAAGAAAAGGGCCGTTTGTCTGAGCACAAGACCTGACCCCGACCTTGAAAGCGGCTCCTTTGTTTTTCTTGGGGGTGATCTTGAGACTCCTGATGCTGTCTTGACAGGTTCCCATCAATCATCGCTCTTCCCTTTCGACCACTCTTTGATGATGATATCGGCGGCCTGCGCAAAATGACCACGTTAGTGTTGTCCGCTCACGCCCCAAGGATAGATGATCAATCCAAAAAGAAGAAGAAGAAGAAGAAGAAGAAAAAAAAAAAAGAAAAAAAAAAACCACAAAACTCACCTTCTCCCCAACCGCATAAGCCGTCGCGCTCAAATGCGACCCCGGCAGCATAGGCAACACGCTCATATCCACCACCCTCAGCCCCCTGGCCCCATGCACCTTCAGATCGGTCCCCACCACGCCGCCCTTCTCCCTCGGCATCATGGCCGCCGTACAGCACGGGTGCATGTACGACTGCACCGTGTTGGCCCGGATGAACCCCATCAGCTCCTCGTCCGACTGCAGGCCCTCGCCCGGCGCCACCTCGACGCCGCCCAGGGACTGGATCGCCTCGGTGTGGATCATGCGCCGCATGTAGCGGGTGTGGGCCAGGTGCAGGGCCATGTCGATCGGGTTGGAGGCCGAGCGGTAGTCGAGGACGGGCGGCTCGAAGGGGTGGGTCAGATTGAGGCGGGCGGTGCCGCGGCTGAGCGGGTGCAGGAGGATCGCGGCGGCCGAGGTGCCCGTCGCGAAGGCGCTCTCGAGGCTGGGCGAGCGCGGGTTCGCGAGGAGGTCCGCGAGGTGCCGGAGCTGCGTGCGGTAGCCTTCCACGAGCGTCTCGTCGGCGCCGTAGGCTAGCGGGAGGTGCAGCGCGGCGGGCGACGTCGAGTTGGCGAGGAGGCGGATCTCGTCGATGATGGTGGAGTAGGTGATGGATACGTTGGGGAGCGGCACCCAGATTGCGCTGTTGGACATGGCGAGCGTGTACGGGCCTTGGGCGGGTGTTTGGTTGAAGGCGGCCGCGGCTTCGGCGGCGTAGGTCTCGTTGAGCATTTCCGAGGGGAGGGGGTAGAAGGGGAGCGGTTTCGTGTCTGGTGTGGGTAGGTTTAGCTCGTTTTTCTTTTTCTTTATTTTTTTTCTTTCATTTTTTTTGTGCTAATGGGATCCTCAGGGTACCCAAAGATTACCACTTACAGTTCCACGCTACTCGAGGCCCCGAATGGTCATGCAAATTTGAACCGACGCCTGGCAGGTTCAGGACCAACGGGATGTTGGCGCTCTGTAGAAATGAAGCCGGCCCGACGCCACTTCTTTGCAGAATCGTCGGCGTCCCAAACACGCCGGCCGAGAGGATTACCTCATTCTTGACCGAGATGTTGAACAATGGCCCGCCATCCAAGGGACGCACTTCCACGAGCGGGGGCCCGGATTTGGTGTTCTTCCTCGGATATACCACCCGAGCAACTTGGTGCTTGACCAGAAGATGGTAGTTGGGCCTGTTCGCCACCACATCAGCGTAATGGCCGATGCCCGAATAAGATCGTCTTGCGGTGACGGGGTTCTGCGAGATCGGGATCCAGCAAAGGCCTTCCTTGTCGCCGTTGGCACATTCCTGGGCCACCCAGATGCCCATCTCCTTCCATGCCTCGCGTGAGACAAAGTGGTCTCCCCACAAAAAGGGCGGGAGGCTTGCGTGAATCGGTGTGGTGTTGCCAAACGCGGACATGTCCCAGGTGTAGTTGTATTTGCTGACGACTGACGCAGGGGGGGGTGTAAAGGTGACGCTCTTCTTGAAAAAGGGGTAGATGCCATTCCAACTCCAGTCGATGTCTTTCTTGCGAGACCCATGCCGGTCACCTTGAAGGCTGTCAAGGGTATCAAAGTCAAAGCGAGATCCTCGGTCAAAGAACATGCCGTTGATGGCGCTGCTTCCGCCCACCACCTTGCCAACGATAACGAAGGCCGTGCTGTTGTTCAGCGCAGGGCTTGGGGTTGAGCTGAGTTGCCACCCGCTTGCTAGATTACCTGGACCTCCCCAGATTGTCATGGGCGGGTCGAAAACACCACGAGCATATTCAACCTCGCCATACTCGACTACAAGGACATTTTCTGTCCAGGAACAAAGACACGGTCAGTCAACCTCGCTTCCAGCACGGCGAAAGAAAAGGGGGGGGGGCGGGGGGGAGAGAGCGAAATTCAAAACAAACTGTCAGGAAATGCAGCCGTGAGTCTGTCTGCCACAGTTAAGCCGCTGGTGCCGCCGCCGGCAATGACAAAGTCGTAGCTGTCGAGAAGCTGCGAAGTCTGGCGCTTGATATTGCCGCTCGCAGAATTATGAGAAACGGCACTCGCCAGCTGCAGGACGGCAAGCAAACAGCTCAGAGAATTGAAAAACCTCATGTTCGCCATATTGACCGCAGGGCCCGCGGGAATTGCTGGCGAGAGTTGAAGAAGTGAAATCTGATGAGAACCTGCGGATGCCACTGGATGGGGGTAAGCATTAGGCCCCTTGAGGTGTCGAACCCCTGGAGGCCAGGACATCTCCCGAACCCCGCTCATTCTACAAATTGGGGAGGCTGCATTTTAATCCATGGTTCGCCAATAATCCGGCTGTATGGTACCCGTCCCATGCATAGGCGGCACTGGGGTATGCGAAGTCCCCTGAGGGTGCCATGTTGATTTTGGGGTTAGTATAACACACTGATCTCCTCGGAGCCCTTGCCAACCCCCCTGTCCGGCGCCGGCCTGCGCACGCGCACGCGCACCAGGTGTATTCAGGACTCCCACGATTTGAATGTAGACCCGTCGTCAGATAGTTTCAATCCGCTCCACTCGTGAGACCGTTATTACAGAGGCAACTAAACTGGTGCGGGGGGGGGTTGGATCCGAAATTCTCCAGAAGCAAGGCACACATATGACCTGATTGAGCTGACCGGTCACAACCTACACGGTTATGATTGCTGGCAGTGGAGCGAAGATGACGTTCGTTGGTAACAAACATGTGATGATGTGCCCGGTTTGCTATAGCGGAGAAAGGTTTACGGCTCGTTCATGACAAAATGCTTGACTGCCATGGTTTGTGCTACTTGTGTGCTGACGTGACGGGCCGCCTGTTCGTACTTGCGAGGTGCCCGAGGACTTTCTGGTGCAAGCAAGTGCTAGTAATAGCAGCAGACTCACCACTTTGAAGAACCCAGACCCACAGCTTATCGACCATAAATGTTCTCTGAGGGAGAGAGATTGCTCTCGCGTACCGGAGAATTACCTGATTCTGATCTCTCCATGTGTCTGGTAGTCGCGGGAGTCGCGGGATGACTGTGGAGATACCTATCCAAGGAGTGACGGGGCTGCCAGCGAGACGCATCCCCTGACCCCTGATAATCGTTACGACTCGGGCCATGCTCAGGACGACTTTCCGGATGCCGTCAGGTCAGAATGTGTGGGATTGGTTGCTTCTGGGCGCGCATTTGTGCTCGTCTGGTTCTCCTCCTGATTTTCTGCCCATGCCCGACATGGCCTGGCCAGGTGTTACGTCTGCGCTTTGTGGCCTGGAAGAGTGTGGATGATCTTGTGCTGGTGGGGGCCCACGATCCATAACCCTGCTGGCTGAGGAATTCGTGACTGTGGTGGCTTTCGTAATGGAGGCACGGGATATGCGGCCACGTCAGCGATATTACACATGACTTGCAAGAGAACATCTCGGGTGCAGCACATACAAAGGCAAACAATGAGGAGGCCTTCTTTGCCTGATGTACCGTACTGGAAAAAGTTCCATCACAGTTCAAAACCCACTTCCCCAGCATTCAAGTTGAGATGGCTTACTTTGATCTCTCTGGAATACGTTCTCAGGAACTTGGGTCTCGCCGCCGGACCGGCCTTTGGTATCGGCTGATGGGAGATGTCGAGTGTCTCCTGGAAACCGCTGCCCATCGCCGTGTCTTCATCTTGGAATACGCAGAGCTTGGATATCAGTGTCTTTTGCATTGGATCACGTTGGTTAGGTGCCAAACAAAAACCTGGAAAATTGATCAAGCCTTTCTTCTCCGACTTCAGTCTTGTATCATTGGCAGGATTACAACAGCATGTAGCAAGTCTACAGGACATGTAGCACACAGCCAGCTACCTAGGTACCGAGTATTACTACAAGTACCGCCCGAAAAGGCGACGCTGCCCTGCTCAATTCAGCAACCAGAACAACAAGTTCCGTATTCGAACCGTGAGCGTGGCTTTTCTAGGTATAATGCCGATATGGAGCACAAATTATTCAACTCGGACAGTATCAGTTCCCGCTCTTGGAACTACACGTCTCGAATAGTTAGACTGGTGGCGGCCATTTAGTTTCCGGTACGGCGGCATGAACGATACTTTACAAGAGGAACTATGTATTATAATCCCATTGAACACTGATTCTTTAAACACCGATTTGATCATGGACATTACGGCGGACGGCGTATTGAATTGCTCTTATACCACGCCTTAATCCCAATCGTTGAATGAAACCCGAAACTGGATGAGCCACCGCTTGATCAGGGGGATTGGGGAACCCCCTGACCACTCGGCACTCGCATCCGGGCTGTCCTCCACCAGGGCAGCATATTCCGTCTTGTTCAACCTGGTTAAGAAGTTGTATATATTAAGCCAACTTGCAGTCCTCCCTGCATCCTCTTCGCCAACACCTCCACGCTCAACTACATTCCTGCGAACGCTCTGGCTCAACTCTCCTCACTGTGGTCGTCGCATTGATAGCGCCAATACAAAATAATGGTAAGAGTGTCCTGTTTTGCTCTCACCATGAGTCTAGTAGGTACTCACACTCCGATTCACCTCAGCCAAGGAAGCGGTACTGGATCGACCCATCCTGCGATGAAGCAGCGGGCGGAAACTTCGAGGCCTTCATCATAGAGGCCCGTCACTGGGCCAGGCGTGCTGTTGAGCGTCTCACGAGCGCCAGCGACACCGACTTTGCCCGCGTCTTCAACCTCATCATGAAGACGCCCAAGACCGACACCGTCACCTGCTCAAACCCGTCGTTCTGGCAGCAGGTCAACGGCATCCATCCGGAACACCTATGGCAGCATTCTGCCGCACATGTTACGAGCGTGCTATACAGCTTCGCCCATAGCTGGGCGCGGACGAGCCGCCGCGCAGCCGCCGACGTGCGGATCTACTCCTCGGCCCGCGGCCTCAGCCGCTGGACTACCCGGCCCCGAGACGGCGCGGTGTACGACAGAGTCAACCACATCTACTTCACCGGTGACTGGGCCAGCCTGATGGAGGGCGAAGCCTTCACCTCCTGGTTGCTGCCCAACCAGCCCGTCGCCGGCGAAAACCCCTCCCGCGTCACCATCGACATCTCCGCCTCGGCCTGGCAATCCGTAAGCCCCCATCTCCTCTCGCAGCACGACCCGGCGCTCTTACTCAACAACGCGGGGGATCTGGACATCACCCAGCTGTCCGGTTTCCTCATGACGCGCCTGATCTTCCACGAATTCATGCATGCTCGGCGCTACCTCCTGGACGACTACCCCAGGGACGGTGAGACGTCTGGCTGGGAGTACTGCATGCGCCGGAAAAAGGGCCAGGCGGCGACTTGTGCCGAATCCCTGGCCATGCTGGGACTGTGTGCGGCGCTGGCCGACATGCGGCCTTCTGGGCGGGTAGCGGGAGGGTTTACGGTAGACCGGGCGTGGGATCTGATTCCGGGCGGCTGGAATGACGTGGATTTGGAGGGGTTGGAGTGGGAGGAGGAGGAGGAGGAGACGATGAAGTGGAACTATGAGAATGGGAACAAATCAGTCGGAGGACTGCTGACGTTTTATGAGGATGTGACCAACTAAGGGAGGTCGATTCTCGTAAGGCATTGGGAGGATGCCATGGGATAAACGGCAAAGAAAACAGCCAAGTTGGTTTTGATTTTATTTTTAGATTTTTTTGGCCTTTTTGTTTTTTTTTTCTTCTTCTTTTTTTCCTTTTGCATTTATTTATTTAGTTCAATACTTAACACTCGAACAACCGACTTGACCTTTCAAGTTTCAAATTGTGTTCGGTCATGGTGGAATCATGGTCCCGCACAGTGCGATCTGAGAGCCTCTACTTCGTAGTTACCTAGTCTTGATCCAAACCCAATTTCTCCGAAGCGGCCCAGAACTTTTTTTCTGGCGCCTGTGCTGCGTTTATTGACAAACTCGCTGTTACAGCAATCCATCATATTACACTTCAGACAAATCCACTGAGCTACTCTATACAACCAGTCTACACAATGCTTCGAAGAAGTCACAAGAAATCTCGGGCCGGATGCTTGGAATGCAAGCGTCGTCACGTCAAAGTTCGTCGCCTCAATGGAACCGATTCCCATGGTCTTTCCGCTGCCCTCACCCATGCTCCACTCTACAGTTGCCTGCTCCCAATTCAAAAATGCCTGGCAATGCTAATTTGGTTGATTTTGGCGGAGATCAGTGTGACGAACAGCGGCCGAAATGCATCATTTGCACCCTTTCAGACAGAAACTGCAGTTATCCACCACAAACCGTCGGCTCGTCTGCCACGCCAACAACCCCAGCTGCTTCTGCGGCACCAAACTCGTCCGCCTCTTTCACCGCTTCTAGCACTGCCGACATCACCGGTGATGCGAGCCATGCGAGCCCCGTCGCCGGTGTTCCCCTTCCCGACATTGCTCGTGGAGGCCCAGTAATACCGCCACAAGATGGCGACGCAGGCCCGAGTTCCCCCGCTGTCAACCTGGCCCATATGGAGTTACTTATCCGCTTCGACTTTGAGGAGAATGCACCCGAGTTGAATGTTGAGATGCACGGCTTTGCTTCTAAGCTCCTGTTCAAGTGTGCGCTGGAGGCTCCCTACCTGATGCATCAGATTCTCGCCATCTCTTCACGGCGCCTCGCTGTCCTCGAGCCTGAACGAGCAGAAGACTTCCTCAAGAACGCCATGCACTTACAGACCAAAGCCGTTTCTATTTATAACGAGACAGCAGCCAAGGCTCAGATCGACCAGACAAACTGTTCTGCCCTCCTACTCTTCTGCTCCCTGCTCGGTCGACACCTGCTCGCCGATCTCCTAGCAAGGCGCGACTCAGATTTTGGCGACTTCTTGGTCCGCTTTCTCGAGTTTCTCTCCATATCTCGCGGCTTGATGGCCATGTCCGTGGCCGCTTGGGATTTGTTGCTTCAGTCTGACATCAAACACCTTGTTCTCTGGGCGCTCGAGATTTCCCAATCAGCCCCTCAAGGCCACCACTGCGATGGGCTGCAACGTCTTGTATTCGAAGCGGAAGACTTAGATGGGCCATCTAAGGAAGCCTGCATGACAGCAATTGCCTGCCTTCAGGTTGGCTTCGACAGCTTGCTTGGAGGTGACACGCGAAATCAGAGATACTTGATGGTCTTCATGTGGTACGTTTCACAAGTCAACGCCCGTGCTGGCCATGTTTGACGGACCGAGCAGGGCTCCCGCTGTACCCCAAAAGTTTACCGACCTGCTCTCCCAGCGGTGCCCTGAAGCGCTCGCTATCATGGGCCACTGGGCACTTCTTCTCCACTACACGAGGGCCTTATGGCACGTGGGCGACTCGGGCTCACATCTGCTGGGAACTATCTCTCAGTACCTTGGGCAGAGCTGGGAACATTGGCTGTCATGGCCCCTTTCTGTTCTCGCTGCCGATTCTGCCTGAAAATTCCAGATGGCACGTCACCAACCAAAGCTATCCGGCCGGGGAGCTGACCAGGGGCATTCGGATGATGGGTTTGATATAAGGGCAAAAACCTAGCTACTCTCGCTCCACATCACGTTGGGTAGCAGATACCCAAGCGTCTTATTGTGCGTCAAACAAGATGGCGGCAGAAACATCAACCCCCAACAAAGCCAACCCGAGCAGCCTGAAATCAGTCAACCGCCGTCCCCAAGGCTCAGAGAAAGAGTGTGCTTGTCTCTCAGACAGTTTTCTTCACTTCCTGCCAGAGGCGGCACCCACAGGGTTCCAAGCAGCCTCATAAGCCGGTTCATGCATGAATCTTTCCAGTCCTACACGGTTGCTGAGCGATACAGCGTAGGGATCGTGCTTCTGAGCCGCCTTGGCTTTGTGGCTGCTCGAGTTTCCCCTCTTGCCGGACGTTTCCTTATCCTTTCCTTTGGACTTGGACTTTGAGCCGCTTCCCTTCGCTAAAGACGTCTCATGGTTAGCATTGGTTTTCTTGCTCAGCATGGGACGCGGAGTGACTGACAATTTGAATGGCTGGAAGACGAGGTGGTCATCTTGCGCTGGCTTGAATCTACGTTGCGAATGGCGTTGAGACACTTAGGCTGTGTGGGGGGCTCGAGGTGGCCGGACTGATAGAAGCATGGTGTCAAGATTCAGGGAGTGGTGGAGACACGCTCCTTTATACACGATGCGGGACGAAAGAGGCTTCCCTTCATGACGCCTTCTTGGGCATGGCATCAAGCCGAACGGATTTTTGATGCACCTAGTTGAACCACCTCTGTTTGAAAACGAGGTGTCATCAACACATTTGCTGCCCACATGTCATGGGTTTGCTGCAAAGGGTCACATCCGGTATGTCTCGGATAGTTCGACTGACAAGCAGGACTGCAGGTCTGATGGACAGGCTGCATGAAGGGGCATGGCCATTCTCGATACAAAATCGTTCGGACGTCAACAACTGCGGTACATACACCGCCATGGAGCGGCTGATTCCTCGCTTGGGCCGACTCGATTCCTGTACGACAGCCAATGACCGGCCTTCTTACTTGGGTTTAGTCTGAAGCATCACTCGCCTTCCCATATGTTAAGCTTGTCGAGTCTCCTACGCGCCATCAGGGTTTCCCCCTGTTCCCGAGTCCCCTGTGATTGATAGACTCGGCAAGGAAACATCACCACGTAATTTGAGCGGCATATTCGAACTTTCACCGCTACATTCGGCGGCCGATGTTCTCTACTTTGCCGCCATTTCTGTAATATTGCGAAGATCAATCAGGAGAGTCTAATGCGTGTGAGGTCGTACGAGACTACCGGTGGCCACTGAGTCGCCCTGCCGAATCTTGAGTTTCGGTGGAGAGCTTGTTTTCAATGGCCCCTACGCCCGGAGGACCGAAGCGCTCTTCAAGAAGGCGACGATGGCAACAATTCGAGTACGGGTACATGCAGCGGATACTCATACCTAGCGGGTGCCGTGCGTGCCCAGATTGGACGGGGCCGACTCACCTTAGGCCCCGTTCCCACAGTAAGGGGTTCTCACCATGCGGGATGCCGATGGGTTGCCGACGGAATGCCCACATGTCCGGCGCTGTTTCCGAGTGGCTAGTGCTCGGAATCAACACGAGCAGGACCACCAATCAATACGGCGAACAGGAGACCAGCTGGATCGACATGCATGAATCCGCTTAGAGGATGCCGGCGTGATGACGGATGGTCGATGCCCCTGGCATTTGACAGAAGCCTACCAACTCCAGTGACTTGCGGCACTTGAACCGAGACACCGCTACTGGCGCATGGCGCCCGCTTCGTCCCGCGCTCTTTCCAGCTCTCGAGCATCTGGAACCATACATTCCGGAAGGCTCGCCGGTGGGTGGGTACCACACCCATGTCCCAACCACAGTGTGTTTGACAGCATCCACCAGTGAACTTATGACCTCACTTCATCAGATGTTTTCTTACGGAAGATTAAGAGTATGTTGAGCCACTTCCTGACTGCTGGAGCAGTTCTATCGAGCTCCAATCTGAGACAGCAGACGAAGAATCCCATCATGTTCCGATATATGATGTGACATCCTGTTTTACTTCCAATGAGGTCTCGATAGGCATTGAGAACGAACATTTTGTCTCCTTCCTTCCTTTTCATGAACATGGTTGGGCTGCTTAAAGGGCCCATTAGGAGGCATGGGAACAGCCCCTAGTCCTTGTCGCGCACATTCCCGGGCTTCCGCGGAAAACCTGGGCTTCGTGTCATCAATTCTCTGCAAGAACAATGCAGCAAAGCCTCCGAGACCGGAACACGCAAGAGGGACGGGAGCTCTTGAGCTTGGATTTGCCTCGAGAGGCTCATCTGGACTGTACCGTATAGGGCTATCGGCCATGCACCGAGGTTCCTCATGGGTTACACGTATGTCGGACTTTCGCTTTAAGAACTGCGTCACCGCCTTACTGGAATCATCCCGAGAGAGCGCTACCGAAGAGGCATTGAATCCGTCAAAAATCTATCACCACACGGGGAATATACCACCTGCGCGCGACACACGACCCACAGCCACAGGAGGTTAAGTTTCACAGCATCTATATGAGGTTCGGACTCGTCAAGTTAAAATAAAGTTGCGACGTTTTTTGGTCATAAAAATGACTCGAATACTTGTCAATCGATACAACCTTCGTCTGAACAGGTGGTGTTCATGATCAGAGCATGTAGTGTCTCGATCTCTCTCGGCCGAGTGCTGTCACAAGATACCGAGAGTTCGAGTCGCCATCAACTACCGTTTGTTGCCTCATCTTGGCACTCAAGGCGGCCAGATTTGGCCAACCTGAATCGGGCATGGTGGTAAGGTCGCCTCGTCTCGAGCTGTCGACCCTCGGGCGACTAAACCATGCGGTACGAGTCCAACAGGACACATGACTGGCACCAGTTCTCACCGCCATTTACCAAGGAGACTGTTGTCAAGCCAAATGAGCCCCACGCTTGCTTAATCTTGCGTTCAAAAACAACATCGGGAATCTTGATGGAGCATTGCGGTCCGCAAGGTACGTGATATCATGCGAAGGGATGTCTTCGTCATTGAAGGCGTCAGCAACTTCTGGCTGTGGATTCGGGACCGCTACGGGCGAAGTCTCGCGATCGGCAGGAGCTGAGTTGCAGGAGTCGGAACCGATGCCCGTTGAGGTTGTGCGACAATAACGTCTGATCATGCCCTCGCCATGATCAGCAGTCGAAGACCCCTCCACCTCAGTCGCTCGGTATGTCTCTTCCTACCTGATTCCATCCTAGAACGGCCGACGTCACTGAGGCAACTCTATAGGAGATTGGTAACACAACATGACTGTCAAGCTCCCTTCATTTTCTGGGAACGTTGTCAAGTCAAAGCACGTGGGATTAGAGTTGCCGGTTGCCTGTCAGTAGGTTTGATGAATCCATCATCCGTCTCCATCGCATTGTTTCGCCTATTACCGGTAATACCGATATGTATATGTGAAATACCAGGGCCACGACAACAGTTGGGTTCAGCTCGGCTACAATTGCCCTATATCTCTTCTGCAGAGAAAAGCACTTATCAGTCGCCCGGTGCCTCGGTGTCCTTGATCCGTCTTTCTGGCCAAGGTCATGTGAGTACTATGTACGTTGTCGTAAATCCCGCAGGGGGGCCACGAGACTGCTTTTCATTGATCATATGCCTTCTCATTCCTACTTGGGGAGTGATCAATACAATGCTAATAATGGGTTAAACTAATAGGTCAAGTTGTAATAAGGGACGAACGCAACTCGTTTTTCGGTGGATGGCACCTGCTATCTGTAGTCAGTTTTTTATCAAAAAAAAAGAGAGAAGAAAAAGAAGAAAAGAAAAAAAGATATTGCGATTTTCACGACGAAGGCAGGTAGACAAGTCATATTTAGGGTTTCAGACTCGCTGCTTCTTCCTTCGGTTCCAACCCTACTATTGTCAGGAGCGGCCTGGCTCCGGATCTCCGATACGGGCCATGTGAGTCTCCTTTTGCTGCGTCCCCAGCCAGTGAAATTTCGAAGGGGCCAACTTGGAACGAACCTGAACCGCTGGGCATCATAGTATCAAAATGGAACTTGATCCCTAGTTCCGTGAAACACATGAAGCGTGAGGAGACTTAAAGAAACGCAACATGTTTTCTATCAATGAATGAAATTGGGCCATTCATTCCTCATTTCTTTTTTCTTTTTTATCAAAGAAGCATAAAAATAAAATAAAAATCTCTCACGTGAGATTTCAGCATGATGCGACCTTATTTGAGCGAATACGAGGTAGTCTTCAGCTTCTTATACGCGGCATGAATAACCAAAGGTAGCTAATTACTCGGTGCCCCTTGAGCGCCTGACCTTGGATTATCATTGAGCAGGTTCAAAGATTTTCCGCCATGGATCATAACAAATTCTTTCGGTGCTCCACGTTTCATGAAGAGATCCAGCGTGGAAGGAACTGGCATCGGAGTTTTTCGATGGCCGAGGATTATGGATGCCTAGCTCACACAGACAAGCAGAGCAGCAATTATTGCAACATCCAACCCAATCAATTCATGCAGCGGAACATCGTTGATGACGGTTAAAGTGGGATTTCGGCATGGGGTGCGGCCCGAGTCATTGGCGCCATGATGGGTAATTGTGGGGCAGATCGCAGCGCGCACATGGCGCCTGTGAAAACCCCACCGGAAGCGGAGGGAGCGGGGCCTTTTTACTTGGCTGGGCGGGTGCGGTGAGTCCAACCCCGTCATGGGGTTTCCCTCTTTCAATGCTTGGGAAATCTGCGCCCGGGCGGGAATCGATTGGCAACCAACGCTTTGAGCCCGAGACAAGAGGGCTGAAAGGCGGTCCTTTCTGGGTTACCGGTGGCTGGCACCCGGCGGACCAAGGAAAGACCAGCAACGAAAGAGGAATTATTGGCGCATCTGACATACGAGTCCGTAATGTAACCCACCAATCGCGTGGGACGCTCTCGCCAGGGTCCGTGCAGCAACTGGGGACCAGGTGCCCAATCTGGCTCAATTCCCTGCTCCGCCCGATTCTTGGGAGCTTCTGGCGCCTGGAGGTCTCACTCAGCCCGAAGCCCACGCACGCTCTTTCCAGTTGCACAAGTCGGCCTGGTTTTGCCAACATTTTCCACAGCCCTCCGATCTTTGTCGTCACTTCTTCCGCTCGTTGTTGCTCGTTTTCAACCTAGCCTTGCCTTTCCGACCACCGCACTCGCTGCCCCCTTCCCACGACGAACGGCCTGGGATTTCCTGAGCGGGCCGGGAGCGCCGAGCGAAATTGTACTGTAACTACGCAAACGCATAACGTTAATCAGCACCGCCCACGGGGCTTTCCGCTCGTTTTGCGCCTGGATTACGAATGCCCAGAAGCCATCGCTCCCGGAATTAGAGCCAAGGAACGATCCGCGACAAACTTGATCTTACAGAAAACGGCGAAACTACAAATCTTCGTTGTCTTTTTGTCTGACCGGAAGAACAACGACGAGCACAAGCGATTTGATCCGAACAATACTCGTTCCCCCTGAGCGCATCGCCAGAGGAGGATCAATACGCGGATACGACGGCGCCAACCGAACGTTCCGGGGCGACCAACGAGGCCGAACCTCAAAACGAACAAGGGGACGATTCAACCACTGGGAGGTTCCGACTTTGACGATTTCATCTGCTTCCGGTGTAGCATTTCTTTGTCTCGACCCCAACGCTGGGTTTTACTGTGGAGGCTGTTATCTGGGCTGCGCTGGCAAAGGATTGGCATTCGACCTCGGGTTGCGACTGGCGAGTTAGATTGACGGGCTCTCTTGCCAACGACGCCGGCGACGTACGACGTTGTTGATTCTGCAGCCCCTTTGCGTGCGCGCCAACCCTCCACCAGGCATTTGCTCGCCGCTGTATCGCAGTTGCGTCGCCTCGGAGATTCTTCGAGATGGGTATGTACCCCTAGCGATGCAGGTGTCGGGATGTCACCGCATCGTCTGCCTGCGGACTTTGCATGCGTGCGATAGTATAGCCGCTGACTGTCTGTCGCAGAGACAACACTTTTCCCCATCGACGCATTACCGACCTGCGTCACGAGTTGCGGTCCCCTATTTGATGTTAATGGCGCCTGCGTACCACCGGCGGTCCAGACGGCCGACCCGAGCACATACGACAGCTGTTTTTGTAACGATGCTCGCCTCGCCCCGTTCAAGTCAGGCACAGCTGGAGTTTGCGACAACGCCTGCACAAACAACCCGCCCGACTTGAGCAGCATCCAGAGTTGGTTCACGAGTTTTTGCAACAATGTCGGGGATGGGAATGGGAACGGAAACGGAGCTGGAAACACGCCACCGACGGCGTCATCAACACCACGGCCGGTAAATAATGGAGGCGGAGGGAGCTGGTATGGATAGACCTTTCTATTTTTCAGCACGTAGAAGCGGAGTGCCATCGTTCTGTCGACGGCAGCCGCGCCCATTCCTCGCCCGTTCGGAACGCATGATACTAACGCTACATCTTCCTTAGGCTTGACAACCATTACCAATGGGTGATCTTCCTCGTCATTATGGTTGTCGCTATTGTCGGCATTTGGGTGGGTGCCTGCGTCTGGCGCCGCCACTACCTCCGCAAGAAGGACCGAGTGTATGCGCTTGACACTCACCTCGCACGTGCGACAGAATCAGGGCGAGTGGTACCCAACGGCAGCGGGTCGGTACACGTCCCAGGGGCGGGAATGTTCGACCCCGCGCCCATCAGCTCCGCTGGTGTATACGGCGAAAAGTCCCCCAAGATGAAGAAGAAGTGGGCCCTCGGGGGTCGCACCTAGGACAGCGGAGGAAACAACACAACATCAACCCTCAACAAGGACATGAGACGTCGTATATATACCTTCTTTGTCATCACATGGAATGGGCCGGGGGGACAAACAGCTCATGGCTCCTCTTTTGAACTATGCGTACCAACACGCCGACCACTTTGGTTGCCAGCTACATACTGCGTTGTAATCAGCTTGGATTACTTTTCTTTTTTTCGTTATTGTCACGTTCCTTACAAAAGAGATGGTTTGGGTGGTGGAATGATATGCCTAGGCATCGGAGTTGAGGATAGGCGTTGAGGTTGGATCAACGGAACTGCTTTTCTTTCATTTGTTGGCTTGACTGGCCAGCCAAACTGGGCTGAAATGGATGGTGGGATGTTCATACCGATCCTTCATATCTACGATAGTTGGTTGCATTTCAACATAGAGCATTTTTTTTTCTTCCGTTCTATTTTTGTCAGCGGAGCTTTTCTTAGACTTACCGATCCGAGTTCGCTCAACCTTGTTCGGCGTTTTGACGGCCGACAATGACACCATGAGTCAGCGCGGCAGTGTGGTCAGGGCCACGAAAGGCAGAGTTCGGATGAAAGGGAATCAACCAAAATCAAAAATCCCCTTGTGGTGTAGTTGGCTATCACGTTCGGCTGTAAAGGAATTTATCGATACCGAAAGGTCACCGGCTCGATTCCGGTCGAGGGGACTTAATTTTTTCCTTTTCTTTCTTCCCAATCCTTCCTCCCACACAGTGTTTCTCTGTTTTCGCCAACACTGTTACAACCCATTGCGCCACTGAGAGAGCCTTACAGCATTAGTGGGTTACGTATCCTGGTATGTATGTACATACATACGGTAACTCCTCCCACTTCGAGAGACAGACCCCATTGCCGGCCGCCCCTTATTAACCTAACCCCCCTTCACCGTTTTGGCTAATTACTGATTGCTTCTTGCTGACGCAAACAGAAGGCTTCCTGTCAACAACGATGATGCGCGGGGATAAATAAAAACGTACCTCTCGAGCCCCACGCATGCATTGACGACGAGACTACCTAATGACTGAAAGTCTCGATATGGAACCTTACGTCAAAGTTGTCCATCCGCTGGTTTATACCCAGCACAACACCAGACCAGATACAAAAAAACATCTGCCACCACACATATTTGAGTCATTGACAATAACCGAACTAGGCATTTTGTAATCATTACTGTGTATGCATACCATCGTGTCGGACAATTGAACTATTTTGGCAAAACAATACCAATGCCACCTTTATCATGTATCATCATAGGGACGAAACGCCTCAACACCGACCGTGAGCGTCTAATCGCCCATTTAGTACCTCACCCGTCTCATCTTAGAGGCAGAGCCTGCTCCTCCAACTTCGCCTGTTCCTCCGCCGCGTCCATGTACAAGTCAATCAGACACCCAGCCGACCACGCCTGGGTAGGACTCTGTTTCGTTTCACGCCTCGTCAGTCACTGTATCCTTCACAAACACAAACACAAACACAAACACGGGCAGGGAAGAGAAACTTACCGAATCAGCACAATCCTCCCCATTCTTCTGCGTCAATTCAGTCAAGCCAGCCCAGGGGCTCTGCCGTATCATATCCTTGCACGCGTTCAGCCTGCGCGTGACTTGCTGGAAAGCCTCGGTACGGCCCTCAGCGTCGTCCCTGCCGCGCCGCATGAGATCAAACTTAAGCAGCGCGCGCAAAAAGAAGCCCGTCGGCCACAGCCACTCCGGGCCCTGGTGGTAGTTGCGGCCTTTGCTGGTGGCGAAGTCATCGCTGTCCTCGCTGTTGCGATAGTACGGGCGGTAATTGAGATCGCTGGGATCGAGCGTGGCCATGCCTGTGGGCCCGCGGAGGGCCGTGTCGGCAATGCAGAGGGCGTGCATTGCATGGGATGGGTCGAAGAGATCTGGGGCGACAGTCATGGCGATGGGGAAGTTGCAACGCAGCTGATAGTCTTCATACTCCTTGCCCGAGCGGTACAGGTCTTTGTAGATGCCGCGGCGGTTGATGACAGCAGGGTTGACGTCGTATTTGGCGTCATCGGAAGAGGAGATCGGAACGAAGAAGCAGCGCTCAAAGTTGTCCTTGATGAGGTCCGCCCAGGACCGGAGTGTGATCTCCGAGCCGTCCGCCTTGCGGACAGATGCATGTTCGTACTTTCCAGTCTCGTTCAGCGTCGCGACCCAGTTGAGGGCGCTGTATAGAAGACCGGTAATCTCAACAGCGGCACCGTCACGAGGAGTTCCGGGAACCCCCTTTGAACCTGCCCGCTCGCTCTCGCCCATCTTGTCCATCCAGGTGCCACAGTTGTGCTGGTTGCCGCCGAGGATGAAGCCATTACTCCAGTCGACTTTGATCTCTTGATTGAAGCCCTCATCACGCATCTGCATGTCAAGGCCAGGACCGGCATTCGCTTCACGGAACTTCATGCCCTCGGCATGTCGCTGGAAGATTTCCTGGATGATCTCACGGATCGTGCTCTCCTTGCTGTATGCGCGCGAGTCCTCAGCGGAAAACCAGGTGTCATCATACGGCAAGAATCGTCTCTTGACCTTCTCGTCTAACAACGACAAGCCATCGGGCGCCAGCCGGGCGTAATCTTGGATGCATTGCAAGAAAAACCACACAGAATCTCGGGCGTTATACCGCGGAGTATTGCCGCTCCCGAGCAAGTTAGGGATCATTCCGTGTTTTAGGACGCTTGCAAAAGCGCGGATGTGTTCCTTCGCCTCCTCAAAGCGACCTGTACCCAGGTACAAGCCTCGAAGTGAGATGAACACATCACGCCCCCAACAGCGCGCCCATTCAACAGCAAAATGTGGGAGGCCAGCAGCAAGCGACGGGACAAGACGGTCTGGGTAAAGTGACGCAGAATTGACTAGACCAGTCTGCTGCACGCTGACCATGGCCAAGCTCTGCACAAACCACTGTCCGTTGCGGACATTGTTGTTCATGAGCGAGATGCCTCTCTCGGTGGCAGCCATGTAGGCGGTTCGAAGCACCAAGCCAAAGTACCGCGGGAGGAGGAAGCTCGGAATGCTGCGGATCGCATCGAACCGTTCACGGATCCAAGCTGCAGGTTTGCCCAGGCGACTGTAGATGGGTTTCTGGGATGCGCGCTCCAGTCTGCCCACGATGTAGTCCAAAGCCCACTGTCCGTCGCGGAGATTCTGGCAGAGAGGATGCGCAAGGTTGTTGTCCTTGATGATGTCCTTGAGAATACTCCACCACCCTTGCAAACCGGCATAAACAAGCTTGCCGTGCCCTGGAATGTCGTAGACACCATCTCGGCCCTCACTAGCGTCTCGTTCCTCTGGCTCGCACTTGTACAGCAGGAAGTTCAGGTCGACCAAATCGAGCTCCTCCATCGCAGCTTTGGCGCCGGATGTGACAAAGGTATCCAGACCACTTGAATGCTCCGCCGTGGGAATCCAAGTCTCGAACAAAGCGATGCTGCCAGGAGGGAACTTGTCGCGGACTGTGATTATGGTGTCATCTCCATTTACCTCCATCCGGATGCCGGGAACCGCGGCGAGGCGGCTCGGCAGGCCGCGCAAGTGCCTCCTGTCGCTCAAGACCTCATCGGTAGCTTCCTGGCTTGTGTCAACCTCGAGCATCCAGCTACCTAGATGCTTGGCTTTCGTGCCAGTGAGGTGGACTGGGCTAAAGGCACCGTTTCCATTTCCATAGCCGGGGAACGCGGTGTGCGCAATGAGGAAATACCCTTTTCGCGAGCCAGGGTGGACCCGGTGAACAGTGACGTACTGGTCTTCGTGGTGAATGTGCGTTTCGTCATAGCCGTCCATGCCCATCAGGGAATGGATCTGATTGAGCAGCTTCTTGACACCGGCAATGCCTCCTTTGCATTCTCCAACTTTCACTGGGAACTTGGACGCCTCTGATGTGTAGAGCCGCGTTTCCCCAACGAGATCCACGAGCTTCGGATAGATCTCATCATAGCCCATGACACTTCCAGTTGCGCTGGCGCACATGCTGACCAAGGCTGCGTTGGGCAGGGTATCACGAGCATCTCGCTTTTGGGCAGGAACTTCGTTATCATGGGTGCAATCCATGAACAGGGCTTGGACGGGGGCCGGCTTGATGCGACGGATAATCTCACGCGTGTACTCATGACCATTCACGCCGCTGTCTCCATTTTCTCTTGGGTGGCTGCGAACCTCGGTACTGGAAATCTCGTCCACTTCGAAGCTCCCGATCGGGCGACCGCCGTGACGGTGGACCAGCCGGCTGAGCTCGCCAGTGCTCCAAGCCTGCATCGCCTCGCGAATGAGCGAGCTAAGGCCCAGTCGCTTCACAAACACGTAGTCCATATCCTCTGAGCCAGTGAACAACTCGGCGACGACGTAGAGGTTCGGGCGGACACGGCGGGCTTCGTCTAGGATGTGCTCGGCGACGTGAATAGGGGTCGAATGGCAGTTGTCAATGCGAAAGCCGGCGAAGTACTTGGCAAGCATCCGAGCATACTTGGTCATGTGCTCCCACAGCCACGGGCTGTCCTTTGGACTTTCTCCATACCGCAGCTTTGTGCAGTCGCCCCAGACGATAACCTCCCGGCGGAGGTAAACCCGGGACTCCGGGCCGGCATTGTCGACCAGGGCGTTTCCGCCCCAAACCCATCCGTTGTTCACGAGAACCAAATCTTGTTTCTTGTGTTTGGCCGTGACTTCGTTCCGTGGCAGACGTGTGAAGTACGTCTCAATCAGAGGATTCTCCTGGTTGATCGGCCCCAGTTTCGGTCCGTGCTCGTCTAGACGAACGTATTTGATGCGGTTAAAGACCTGCTGAAGGGTTTCATCCACCTCGGTATCGTATTCCTGGTAAAACGGCACGTTGACAATGTCGAAGACCTGGAGAAGTTTGGTCCGCGCCGCGGCTTGGTCGGCGGTTGGCCCACTGTCGCTCTCGTATCGCCCGAATAGGGCGGACAGGAGGGCAGCAGCAACGCTAGGATCCACACGTCTCCTGAACCGCTCCCCGAGGCGATCCGTGTTCTTGAGGCCATGCTTCATCAGCCACTGTGCAAGCTCCTCGGGTGTAGCTGAGCGTAAAGAGTCAGGGCCGCCAGCGGCGACGGAGCCCTCGGGAAATACGGTTTTGCCAACAACCCACGACTCCACCGCCGCATCGGCATCTCGGTCGACGTCAGTCACGTAGTACTCCCAGAGACGAATTTCTGCAACGACTTCCTTCTTGATCGCTTCCATAATCTTGAGAAGATCATCGAGGGACTTCAGCTCGGTGGGCAAGCCGAGCTGCTCTAGCTTTGAGCCTAACTCTAATAGCTTCGTGTCCAAGATATAGGCGGACTCCAGCCAAGGGGCTGTTGTCAGGTTGTAGCCGGCTTCTGGGTGTTCCTGCAACCATTGGCTATTATTGGCTGTGTGATTGAGGACAATGTCCGTCAAACTGAGCAGAGAATGGTTCTTCTCCAAGCTCTCGACCATTTTCTGGACATCCTTCTCACCCTCGGGAAAGCACGCTGGGTCCCAGCCGAGCTGGTCGTACAGGCTGTAGGGCGAGTTTGAGGCGCCCCTCGTCTGCAGCGGGGTGAAGTGAACCATGTTGTAGCCGCGGTCACTGATGCCCCTCAGATGGCGTTCCCAGTCCTGCGGGTATTTTCCCATGAACTTGCTGATGAGAGAGAAGACAGACAGCGCGGGGAGGGGCAGCGCCTGCCCGTCTAGCGTGAGCCGCGGCGCAACATCTATGTAGTACCATGGTGTCTCCTTCGTCTTGAGCTTTGAACCGCTGCCGGACTGGGTCAATTGGTTTTCTAGATCAGGCAGCTCGGCGTAGGTGGTGTAGAAAGCGTAAGCACCCGGTTCGTAGACAGGGATAGAGATCTCAATCGTGCGATTGAAGTCCGGGACGAGCCTGTGATGCAGATCAATATTAGCAATCCGTGCGCCCTTCTTGTCGTTGATTAGGCCATCTTCGGAGACAAGCCACCTACTTGAACTCCCTGAACTTGTCGCGGCGGAACTCGGCGTCCTGTTCCGGGATGTTGACCCACAGGCTGCCGTGGCGGCAGATGCTTGACGTGCCCTCAATGGCAAAACGAATCGTGACGGGATCGTTGCATTTGGGCGCCAGGTAGATGTACTCGCCGGCGACCTGGGGCGAGCCATCGTCGTTGAGCGGCAGCAGATAGACCTCGTTGGAAACCATGGTTTTCGGTACCATGTTGTTGGAGGGGGAAAATGGAGCTCGGGGAGCTCCAAGCTGCTAAAGAGGTCGCTAAGGTAGCTTAAGGCAGCTTAAGGCAGCTTAAGGCAGGTCGATCGCCCCGCGCGTTGGGTCCCAACGGTGCCGATCACTTTCCAAGGCACCAAACAAGACACAGGCATAGAGCGAGAGATCTGAGGATTCTCGACATCGGGGAAATGGGATTGCAGGAACTAAGTAATGGTCCGGAGTAAGGTATTGGAACGACAGGCTGACGGCGCAAATGGTGGAGTCGGAACTGTTCAGGGATGCTTTCCAAGGTTTTCAGGGAATTGAGGGGAGAACAAACTTGGGAAAAGCAAAAAAAGTCGGCAGCCCGGAACAGCCAGGCATATGCTACTACTCCCTTTGAGGCACCGGCGTGGGACGGGAGTATGGTGTACCTGAGGATTGTACGGGACGAAACGGGATGCTAGAAACAGGGCACTGTTGCCCAACGCCGCCTGCAGGCCTCTGCTGGATTGCCCAGCGAAGGCGCGAGTTGCTGGCGTTGCGACTGTTGCGGCTGTTGCACGACCGATTTTGGAAGTTTCGGGTCGAGTGCCGGGCCCTGCAAGCCTGTCCGTTTGGCGGGCGCGATGTCATCAGCGGGGCACAGACAGTGGGTAGGGCCGCGCCTGGCAACAGCATGTTGGTTTCATCTGACCAACATGAATCAGCAGACGATGGTCCGAGCCAACCTTCTTCTGCAAGGCCATCCTGCGCTTGCGGAGCGCTCTCTCGTGTTTCGTTTAGGTGGTTATTGTGCAGGTTGTATGGGACGGCGGGGTAGCAAATTTGACGAGCAGCGATATTCGCGCCGATCGACGGCCACGGCAGGTTGCCCAACAACAGTCTGACAGCATTGGCTTCATTCCCAGTTACTTGTCTGTGTCTCGTCGTGTTGGCTGGGCTGCGCCTTGTTATCTGGATCTATCAGCAAACAAACCAAAAGCCAAGAATCAATATAACAACAACAAACTTTTAGGTTTACCGCTTCCCCCGACTCTCGGTCAATTTGCTTTCCATCCCGGTGCGTTCTGTAATGTGCCCCCCCGCCCCCACTTGCATGCATGTCAATGATCGATGACATCAGTGCCCCTCAGTGCCCGCAGCAGCGTGCTTGCCTCTCTAGTCTGGTCTGTGCGTTTCGACCAGGCCTAGACCACACGCTTGGCCCGTTCCTGGCAGGCGTCACGTCAATCGATTTGAGGCATCAAGATTGCCCCTGCGCCATTTCAAAATATTGACAGCGCAGGGTTGAAGTGCATTGAAGCTGTATCTCTACAATCCACAATGGCTGAAGGAACCCTAGCCATTCTCAACGACGACGGTGGTTGATGCATGCTGTCAACGAGCATTACCCGGCCACCTTGATAAGTCGAAAGCGCACCTCCCCTCTCCCTTCACCGGTTCGGCATTGTCCGAGCTAGCGTCGTATTCTTTTTTTTTGTTTTTTGGCCACATTCTCCTGAAGCTTGATGCAGTTTGTTAGGAGATGAATAGTGTTCCCGGCGTGCATCAGTTTCAACGGCGCCAATCATGACGAATACGTTATTATGGCCCGAGGCAATCTCGTATTCCGGGCTGTTGTTGGGACTAGTCTTGCCGGAATTAAACACCGGCGGGCAGCCCGCGGGCGCCGTACCACCAAGTAAAGCCTCGGGATGTTGAGCTGATTGGGAGGACCGGCCGCGGTGATTTGTGAAATGCGAGGGCATGAGCGGCAGAAGAGTGTCTTTGGTCGGATAAGGTGCGGCCAAACACGGCCAGAAAACCGAGCATCGAAGGTGAGATGCCGGACGGCGGCGGTGGACTCCGAATGCTTGGCAAGCTACGGCCTCGGTGGACGGGGAAAGCGACAGGCTTGGCCGAGGACGACCAGGGGCTGGGCAACAAGCACTGTAAATCAACAGCCCAATGCCAGCACTATCAGAGCCACTCACGATTTCTCACCAATTACAATTTTGGAAAGGTGGTGCAGTACAGAGCTGATTGGTAGATAATATCTAGCACAGTGGGTTTAGGAGCAACTCTGGCAGCCGCACATCGAAGTCACATGAAAGTCTGTTGGTGGCTCTGTCAAATTTTATCGCGGCTTGGCGGCCTGAGAACGGAAGGCGGTGTCAGGTTCTGCCGCTCCTTGCGTCATGGCTCGCTGAAGCGGGCCAACAGTGTGGCAGAGAATTCCCCAGCAGGCCAGTGGCGGTCATCCGAACACTCCAGCAGGGCGAATTGTGCGCACAAAGACTGCAGAGGCAGCCGAACTAGAGCTGCTTTCGCTGATGATGCGAGGAATTGTGCGGTCTCCTCTGCTGGCCACGTATAAAGGGAGTTGTGGGCGCATCCCTAGTCCTCGGCCGATTCCGTCCAACTCATCATCCCTTCCTAACAGCCATCGCCGGTCACCGCCTGCCATTTCCTCGCCCAACGTGACCCATTTCCGCAGGCATATCCACTTAGAAAGCTGCACGTTCCGATTTCCCAAGCCTAAACCTTGTCAGACGAATTGGACCCCTTCGTCCCAACGTTCTCACCACTCTGATCTCTCGTCGCCAGCTCGTCCGAAGACTGTCCCAGTGATCCGAGCCCGCTGCCAGAATCAGACAAACAGCTTAACTACCTTGCCCCCGACGCGCGCAAACCCTTGCAGTGCCCGTCAACTCTCACACATAGCGAAAATGGCGATATCCGCGGATTCCCCTCGGCGTAAGCATAAGGTGACGGTCGTCGGGTCCGGCAACTGGGGCACGACGGTTGCGAAGCTTGTTGCCGAGAACACGCGAGAGCACTCGGACATCTTCGAGGAGAATGTGCAGATGTGGGTGTACGAGGAAGATGTGGTCATTCCGGCCGACTCGCCCATCTACGACCCTGCAGTCGGCGACAAGCCGCAGAAGCTCACCGCCGTGATCAACACGCACCACGAGAATGTCAAGTACCTTCCCAAGATCCCGCTGCCGCCCAACGTCGTCGCCAACCCCTCGCTCGTCGATGCTGTCAAGGACTCGTCCATCCTCATCTTCAACCTCCCCCACGAGTTTATCGGCAACGTCTGCAAGCAAATCAAGGGCCACATCCTCCCCTCCGCCCGCGGGATAAGCTGCATCAAGGGCGTGACCGTGACGGAGGACAAGGTGGAGCTCATTTCCGAGTACATCGGCGAGGCGCTAGGAATTTACTGCGGCGCCCTGAGCGGCGCCAACATTGCCAACGAGATCGCCAACGAGCTGTGGTGCGAGACGACCATTGCGTACAACACGCCGCCGTGCGACCACCGGGCCGAGAACGGGGCGAACGGATCCTCGCAGGAGGAGCACCGCGATGCGCGCGGCCAAATCAGCAAGACCAAACTCACGCCCGTGCCCCACAATTACCCCCCAGTCAGCCATGAAGAGCTGTACAAGCTTTTCAACAGACCCTACTTTACCGTCTCGATGGTGTCGGATGTGGTCGGAGTCTCGCTCGCTGGCGCGCTCAAGAATATCGTTGCCCTCGCGTGCGGCTTTATCGAGGGCCACGGCTGGAACATGACGGCCAAGACGGCCGTCATGCGGCGGGGCATGCTGGAGACGATCCACTTCTGCCAGGAGTTCTTCCCGGAGACAATCCAAGAGATGACGTTCTGGGAGAGCGCCGGCTGGAGCGACATGATTGTGAGCTGCACGTCGGCGCGGAATTGGCGTTACTCCAAAATGGCGGTCGAGCGCGGCGTGTCGCTTTACGAGGTGGAGCGGACCGAGCTGAACGGCCAGAAGCTGCAAGGCATCTCAACCACGAAGGAGGTCATGAGCTTCCTGAAGGCGCGGGGTGTGCAAGACAAGTATCCGCTGTTCAAGGCGGTAGAAGGAATTGTCGATGGAACCTTTAAGGTGGAGGAGATTCCTGTGCTATTCAGGCAGTAATTGGACGTTGCAGGGAGCGGAGTATGTCCCACACGAGAACAGCCGGTTATGTAGCCTGGTATTTTAATGTCATCCTGCATAAAGTTACTCTTGCAGTTTACTTCCCCCCCCTACTTGGTTGAATTACTAAAGTCCATGAGCCTTGATTGAGATTCCGCTAGAACCTTTGACACATTTATTGCCATCACGAACATCCTCCCGCGCTCCGAAAACTGGCCTCATCATGACACACTCACCGATACGCGTCCAACAGAGCTCTCTTCTCCTCATCACCAACCTCCTCCTTCCCCCTCAAGCCACTCGCAAAACTCGACCTCCTCCTCCCCCTCCCGACCCCCACCGCTGACGACCCGTCCTCACCCTCCCCATCATCCACCGTCCTCTCCCCATCCCCAAACAGCTTCTTCCCCACATAATCATAACTCAACCAAACCAAATTAAACACCGCCGTTGAGAAGGCCACCATCCACGGCGGCGACTGCCCCCGCTTGTCGGCGAACGCTCGGCCCGCCATCATCATGACGATCACGACGGGGAACCAGAAGCCGAGAAACAGCACCCGCCCGAGCTTTTGGCGGCCCGTCGTCGCCGTGTAGGGCTGCAGCGAGCCGAGGTAGGCTTGGTACTCGGCGGGCAGCTCGTGCTCGCGGGCGCCGTCGCAAAGCAGTTTGAGGTAGCGCGCCGAGGGTTGGGCGTAGTCTGCTTGCGGGCGGCGCACGGGGCGGAGGAGCGGGGACAGCCAGGGCGGGTAGCTGGGGAGTTTGGGTGGTTGAGGGCGGTCGCCGGGGTTGGCTTTGGTATCACCCTTGGTGGGCTGTTTGGGCTGTTTGTCGCCGTCGTCGCCTGGTCCGTCGGGCAGGCGCGGCGCGTAGAGGGTATGTGCCAGGAAGGGCATGGGCGGGACGGGGACGGTGGGCTTTTCCGGCACGCGCACGGCGGGTGGGAGGATTAGGCAGGGGACGAGGATGTCGTGGTAGCTTGCGCCGCCGCCTTCGGTGGCGACGATCTTTGCGTAGTCTTCTGTCGTGACTTCGTAGACGACGCCGTAGAGGCCTTTGTTCCAGACTGCCCCGCGCCGCGACGGGCCGTCCTCGTTGTTCTCTTCGCCCTCCTCATCTTGAGCCATCGGAGGCTGGACCGGCGGGCGGTCGGGCATTCCCGGCGGAAACTTGGGTGGGTCGAACGGCGGCTTCTTGCCTGGGACCTTGCGAATCGCTGTGTTGGCGAAACAGGGCTCGCGATAGGGAATGCCGGGGAGGTCAAAGGTCAGGTCAAGCGCCGGCGCCGAAACGTTCACCTGGCTCAGCGGACGGATGCCGCGCATGCCGAGGAATGTTTCTGCGCACATGTTGGAGCCATATGCGAGGTAGAGCACCGTCGTGGGCTTGGTGGGCGCATCTTGGTGGAAGTCCTTGGAGAGAATCGGCTCGCTTGGAAATGGCGTCGGCGAGACGTCCGGCTCGGAAAGTCGGGCGGTAGATGTGCGAGGGATTGTCGAGATGGGAGGATATCTGGGCAGGGCTGGCTTTGGCCGCGCAGCCCAAGACCAGAGGATTTGGATGTGCTTGAGACTCCAGATGGCGGTGTCGTCCTTGGTGTTGGAGGCGGGCGCTTCCGTCTCCGAGACCAGTGGATCCTGATCCTTGCTTGGACTCATGTTTGCGGTGTGTGCGTCTGCAAGCGAGGTGCGATTGTCGCAATCCGCGTGCAGGATGGCGACAGAATGGCGAGATCACCGGATGGCTATAAGTAGTCAAGGCAGGCCCGTGTTAGGGGGTGCAGGAACCCAGACGGCCGGGACGTGGTCTTTCGCAGCCTGGCCTGCGTTTGTAATCCGCCCTGCCCGGCAGCATCGGATCTGGTGGGGGCAGGAGGAGCTCGGAAACACCCCTAAAAGGCTCCGCTGTTTGTCCGAGTCCGACTTGGATGAGCCCCGAAAAGCGGGCACTCAACGATGTGATTAATATGCTCGGCCTCAAGAAATTGGCGGAGAATCCTCATCTTACGCTCTGGAAACCCGCTCTCCGATCAAAGGGTCTCATCATTATTTTCTCGTTTAAGATCGTGCCCAATCCTCACAAGGGTCGCTGCGATCCTGACATGCATGCCTCAAACTGAGTGGTTACAAAGTCCGAAACGCGACCGCAAAAAGTATTACACCCGATTGGCGCCCCCAACAGCTCCTACATAATTTATTGATTACACATCTTCTTAAGCCTTGTGTCCGTGACGAAATGCGAGGAAACCACAATCCTGAGTTGGCAAATAGGAGACTTTATCCCGGCTACCTGCTAGGCTATCAATTCACCGTGTCCCCGATGCATCTAGCCCCCGAATACTTAGAAGAATCAAACCAGGTACAGCAAACAACGGACTTGAGATGTTCAATCCGCCATCAGGCAAGAGAGGCCATCAGCGATGGACGGAGGGAGTGGGCCCTATCCAGTCCACGGCTCGCTCCTTCTATCTTCACTCTCCGATACAATTCCGATGGAAGTATGGCAAGAGCGTCCCAGGCAAAAGTGACCTGGTGGCCAGAGTGAATTTCCGGCGTAGCTTTCCTTTTAATCTCCGAGATGGATTGGGGAAGTGGAAGTCCTCACGTCTTGCCGCGGTGTTTAAGCGCCTTTCCTTGAACATACGGTGTCTCCCTGCCAGGCTCTCGCCGGGCTCTCATGCAGTCTACGTAGTTGCAATCGTATCTTATTCATTTATTCATTCGTTCATCCCCCCCTCTCAAGATGGAGTGCACCCGTCACTCATCCCAACCGGCAACTGTCGACCTCGTCCGAGCTGATCTGGCCGAAATTTGGACCATCGATGACCCCGGAGTCCAGAGCCCGAAGAGACCGCCCTCGGTTTCGGGCGTGAGCGACATGCTCGATCTTGAGTTTCTTCCTACTCCAGGATTGCGGCCATCGAAATTGAGGAAGAAGGATCCGCTCCAGGATATCCTAGACGACTTCTTGGAGCTGTCGCCAAGCCCGAAAGGCAGGAGTGGCTGCCAGGAGAAGCTTGCAACTAACATCGACTCGTCAGAACGAGGCAATGATAGAACCTCGCCCAATGCTCAACATCGCAACCAATCCGACCGAAATCAAGGCCGTGTTGGCGGACTATCCGATGCAAACACCCACTCAGCTAACTCAGCGGACCCAGACAGTCCGCTTGGAGGGACGCGGAAGCTGGGCGCTCCCGCACGGCTCGAACTAACTCCATCCAAAGCAAACAAGCGTAGATGCCCCGATCGGAAGACTGCGGCAGCTGAGTCACCAGTAGACTCCCCAGTCCCCAAATCTCGTCGGCAGCGTAAGTCGAACGGCAAAACGGTATCATCGTCAACCGCACGGAAGCAACCATCAAAGGTCTCCAAGCAACCCAAAACCGTCTCACCGGCAACCAATCCTGCCCCGACACAGACAAAGACCAAGGAACGGGGATCAAAGCTTGATGATGACTGGTTTGAGTTGAGCGACAAGACAGACACCGAAGAGGAGCCCAGGCCGAAGAAGAGACAAACAAAACAATTATCACCCAAAGAGCCAGTGGCACCTTCAAGCCGCAGAGACCGGCCCAGTAAGGAGGTTAGCTTCCCTGTTCGCCAAGGGGACAAACCAACTCGCCTTTTCCCGAAGCGGCTCAACCGTGTTGCTCATCAAGAGGATAAGGCCGAGGGCGATCCAACGTATTTCAGCCCGGCTGCACATGCAGATGAAGATGAACAGTTGGACGCCGGCTCATATCAACTGGAGGTCAAGACTACATCTACGGTAACCAAGTCAAACCCGGATGAACATCAACGGATCGATTACCCGGTACCAGCTGTCCCAAACACAAACATCCTGGAAACATTTGCTTGCACGGAACCCCCGAGACCTTTGCGGATCGCAACAAGAGAGGGCCAACCGGTTCTTCAAGCGCCTCCCGAGACTCAAGATGTCATCATTTTATCCAGCGAAAGCCCAGAGGCAAGTGATGCATTTGTGGATTCAACTTCTCCGATGTTCATGGAGCAAGACCAAACACACGAAGCTGAGAAGATTGCTCCAACGATGGCCATATCAGCCAGCCCGGCGAATTTTGACCAGAGACCGCCAATCCAGCAACCCATAAATCGCGAACGCCTCGGTAGTACGCCCCCACGTTCGTTTCAACCTCGTCACCTAGACAAGTCTGAGGGGAAGCCTCGAGGGCATCGTACCGAGCTTAGACTGCCAACAAATATAAGAAATGAATTTTTCTTTGACGAACAACCAGCCGCAATTTCACCGTCTTCCTCCCCTGGTGTGGGACCCTGCTCGGAGAAGGAAAGCTTGCGCCCCGAGGATGTTTGGAAGCAGGCGGTGGAGAACGACTCTCCACCAGCGATTCTGCAGAGAATTGTCAATGTAAGTGCAGCCCGCTATTGATCCTGCTACAATGATCAGCAATTAATCTCGGATATTCCAAGCTGTTACATCGTTCCCTGAAGCCTAGAGAAGATATACTCCGAGACATTGCCACCGACTACCGGGAGAATGCTCTACGTTTACTTGGCAATTTGGTTGCACGCCATAGCCAGGAAAAGAGTGATACGCTGGCCTCGATACGGAAGACATCACGGACGGCGTTTTCCGTGTTTTCCATTGCCGGGCAGGATGTAGCAATTCTGATCGACAGTCTTCGAAACATGGATTTTACGCACACAGCAAACACACCCATGCGCCCAGCCCTCGCTGAAAAGCTCGACGTAGCGGTAAGATTGTGTCAGACGAAGTTGAGCAGCTATGTCCGAGGCGAACCACTTGAGGACGTTATCGCAAGCGAGGCCGAGAACGCCCTTGACAGTCTTGCGGATAACTATTACCTCAAACTGACAGCAGCAGTCAGAAAATCAGATGATAAACCTCCCAGTGCTTCAGCCATGGTGGACTCGGAAGTAGAGGGATTCATGCGGAGGTGCCTTTATGGAGAGACTAGAAAAGCTCGTCATACCGAAGCAAGGAAGCCGAACAATGCAGGTCAGAACGTTGATGAGACTCTGGAAGTGTTCTTGGACGGCATCATCAACATGTTGCAGAATAACGGGAACAGGGATGGGCTTGGTCACTCTGCCGCTGGAGATGTCGTCAATGTCGTCTCAGAGAACTCAACCATGGCAGATATGGGGTTTCTTGGTTAGTTTGAAGGTTTGCTGCCTGTTGCGATGTAAACATGGTCGTAACTTTCAAGCATGTGATCGATTTGCTATGATGAGCGGGTGTATCCCGATTCGCTAGTCGCTGGAAGCACGCTTTCCGCATGGAGAGCCCAAGTAACAGAAGTAGCTGAGTACAATGGAATGTTCACATATTTCAAATCAGAAAAGGATGCAGAATCCCCTCACCGTTTGCCGACTTAGCGCCCAAACCGGACATATCCCGGGCACTTCCTAGACGCTTCTTAGAAACTTCCACGCATGGTAGGCCTTGTACGGCAACGCATTGAGTCTTCATTCACAGCCTGGGTTAGGCATCATTGACACACAACTGGGTGTACTGACAAACATTAGCCTCTGCCGTGCTTGGTTCCAGGCTCAATCTTTTTCCAGGTTTACTCCCTACAACTCGGACTTGTACTCACCACTGTCTTCTACATTCACGCCTCTCTGTGAGCCGCGAGGAATGCTGAGCGTAATACTGACGAGTCTGCGCGAGATAAGCGTCTGCATGACGTTGAGGACACAGCAGTTCCTATGCCATCCGGGACATGAGCCATGTCTACGTCACCACCTGGTATTATCACACCATTGAGGCCATCAACTGGATGATGACCCTCTTGGGCGTACAACAGGACGACCAGTAGGTCATTGAACGCGCTGTGTTCTTTGAGCGGCATCACGAGTCTATGGCGGAGGTTAACCGCATGACTGATATAAATGGTGATAGGGGAGCTCGACGAGAGTGTGTACGAGCGTGTTTTGTTTCCTCGCCTAGTCCACCATGGAGCCCTTTCATTGAAGTCTTTCACTAAGTGTGCTGTTCATCTGCCACTGCCCCTCGAGCCTTTGTCGGAAGCACGGCACTACTGGATGAATTTACTATGCGGGTATTTACATGTCGACATGCTACTTGATTTTTTTTTTCGCTGCGTCACGTTGCTGGCTTTCATTCCAGTCCAGTAATCCGTAGCATCAAGGAGATTCAATACTGCCTTGTCACAGCTTCGTGAGTAAGTCCGTGGACGGGTAGTAGCTGACGACACCGACACCGACAGTGGCAGCACGTGTGAGGGAAAGGCCTGTCTGTATTGACGCTCTAATTACTCAGCATCCTTGTACCTCGCTTTCTCGAGTGTTTCAGTTTCCTGCGTCGCCTCGGGCCGCACAGCTTGATGATTTGGCTTCTCTGTGAGCATGGGGGAGTTGGTTGGACAGCTCCTCGCTAAAAGAGCCAGCCCCCCAGAAACAAAGGGGCCTGACGTAGATAGAAGGCTCTGTGGTCGATGCCCATGTCGTTGTCGGGGTCGGTGAGATCGCAGACGGGCGACTTGCTCAGGCGGGCGGAAGAGCGCTTCTCCATGCGGATGGGCTTGTTGTTCACGGCTTTTGCCAGTCTCAATTTCTTGAGGGTTTGATTTGCCGTCCTGGTGATGATGGTCTCGCCAGGGGCACGGGGGGTGTTCCTGGGCAGCTAATGTCAGTTTTTCATGGCTCGTTTTGTGCCCTGGAACGATATCGCCCCCAGAGAGAGCCCTGGGCAATGCAAGCGACTGGAGTCTGCGTACCCAGCGTCGCTGTCCTTGTGAACAGAAGTGCGGATCTTTGACTCAAAGATGGGGGGCCGGGGCTTCTTGTCCTCCGCTGTTCCCAGTCCATTCTGCTTGGTTTGCTCGGCCTTGGTCTGCTTCCTAATCAAGAATGTTAGTTAGTGACTGTGTCAAGGCGGGCCAGTCGTGTAATCGATCGTTGTTTGTGAGTTCATAAGGTACGGCCAAGTCTTCCCAGTAATTAGGGAACCGGGTGCGTTGAAGTATTGAACGTCAAGAATGCTCAATGTTAGGTAAAAACCATCGTGGATCGGTGGTATTGCCGAAAGATATGATCGCTCCTGCGTGCGATTTCACGACGGGTACTTGGGGAAACAACAAAAATATATCCCGTACCGCTCTTGAACCTTCTCGAACCCTATCATCGTCGGCTTCGGTCGCCGTGATGGGTTTGACTGCGACGAAGTCAGCCGCCAATGCAGCCTCGAAGGCCCGCGTTTCGCATGATGCACAATGCAGGCAGTAGCGATGACGGTACGCGATATTGACAACTCGATGGCCATCTGGTAGATATTTTGCAAATAGTTGCAGCGGTTCATTCAGATGTGGTACGATTTTGTGATTTGTTGGAAGTGCTCCCAAGTCAAAACATTTCGATGCGCGTTACAACGTGTAGGACCGAGAAACGGTGCCTGTGTTTGTGTTGAGGCAGGCATGACGTTGTCTGCTGCCTCGTCTGAACTCCTTACTCTGGCACCTGCTGCGGCATGAATCTCTTATTCAAAATTAATGTGAGGCTAGAGCGTATCCTATACATAATTGGTCAATGGTTCTCTCATCTAGCCCCTAGTAAAACAAATGTCATTCGGGCTATTTGGCGTAATTGGGGGCTTGGAGGAACCCGCGCCACGTTTTGGCGGTCCTCATGAGTTCGCCACAGTTCAATTCGAAACAAACCCCACTGGGGTTTGCTATACCGGGCTATCCCTTCCCTCCCGTGTAGGGTAGATGGCTATTGTTTCTATTCACTGAAAGCACTTTTGGGCAACATAATCCTTGGGCCACTGAGTGAGCCGCCAATCACACCGGCATCTGGTTGTGTTTGACCACAAGACAAGCAACGGTGAAAGCGGTTACTTTGGATTAGAGAACTGGAGCACGGCGTTTACCTCGTGGAGTGCTTTAAGTCAGTTCTGTCTCCTCTTGGCAACACCGTGGAAGTAAACAGGTAAACAGTTGGTGGCTTTTTAGAGACCTGTCCTTTTAGTGGAATGGCGGGTAATAACTGTTGCGCCCAGCTCTGGCCTCTAGGATGCTGTGAGCAGGCTTCCAGTGTCTTGAATAAGAGAAAGAAGTTCAATCGATTTCCGGGGACTCTCCGATCTCTTCGATCAAACATACAACGGCATTCGTGGACGCTTGGCAAAAAGCTCGAAGGAAACCGTCATCTTGCAGGCTCTCCACGGTAACGGGCAGACAAAAGTGGCACCATCTGTTTGAGGGAGACGCGGAAGTGAACTTGAGGCGATGTCACAGGTCAACGGCATTCTGCACAAGGAGCGTACAAGACTGCTAAGTCAAAACAAAGAACCGACTCTGCTTGATTAAGGGAGGGGGGATAACGTAGAAAGTATTCTTGGGCTGGGTGCTTGGTGGTGAACAAAGCATTTGCGGGAGGAAGTGAATCATTAGGTCCAGTCCGGGAAATGTTTGAGACTGTATTGCCAGTGCGGGTCCAACGACTGTCACCATCTCTCGCCACGACACACCATATCGGCGTATCAAACGAGCTGAAGCGGATGAAGATATGGTCTGAAATGCAAATGTCGTTGTATCCAACACCGATATTCTCAGATGTCGGAGCTGGATCACTAAAAGACGAATGTGACACTCGGTATTGGACGGATTGTGCAGTTTGAAGGTCCGTATTATTGTTCCGACATCCCTTGGTCACCTGAGGCCATGGAGAGGGCCGAGAACAGACGGACTTCTGTGGCACGGCGATGTCTCGGTCTCTCGGAAGCTGGGTCCAATATGCGCCCACTACACATCTTTTTGCATTGCCTCTGGCACCTGTGCACTAGCGCCGTCGCATCACGCCAACAGAGCAGCCCTGGTGCGTTCGTGTATGACACGCGGTCGGTGAATTGTTGACTGAACGGTCGGGTATTTTTCTGAGCATTTGCAAGCATCCAAACCGTGGCCGCCAGGAATGGTGGCCAACTCGTTCTCAAACCAGTCGAGGCCGGGATTTAAACCGTGTGAGGTGACGTCTCACTGCCGGCCAGCACACCCACTCCCGGAGCGAAGCGTCTTGGCGCAGGCATAGCCAATGGGTCCCCGATCTGGCTCTTGGCCGACACGCCGATGGCGTGGAAGCATTTGGTGACGTGTGTTTAGGTCTGGAAATGGCATTGTTCATCAAGGTACGCTATTATGTCGAGTTCTTGGACAATGCGATGTTGTATTGTGTTGCTATTTAGATACATTTACAACTTATTGTTAGGGTCATCCCAACACACACTCTCTCCATTTTCCCTATTGTTCGCCCACACGGTGAATAGCAAGACTCGGGCGCAGCCACAATGCCATGGAATGCCAGGGGTGGGGAGATGGCGCATTGAGCACTGCGGGGCCGCCAAACCTCGTGGACCACGGGCCTACTACAAAGCCTCGCTTTCCCTCCGCGTTCTGCCTCATCTTGCCTGCACATCTTTCCCCGCAGTGACACTCAGCGACCACCGGCTTCCGTCTTACTCTGCGGCTTCTCGAACTTGTCGTCCGCATAAAGGCTCCAATTGCCTGCGTCCCCTTGTTTCTTTCATCGAATCGTACCCCTCGCCAAGGACCGAGAGCTCGGTTCCCGCACCTCCGTGGCTTCCGGGCCACCAGTATTCTACCCGTTGGCGTCATCCGCCGACAAAGCGACCAGCACGCCTGGGTCTTCCTTATCCACCAACCCCTTGTCTGCTCGATCCGATTCCACACCTGTCCGACCACCAACAAAACAGGATGCGTTTCCGGCAAAGTATGGCCAGGCATTTTGGGGACAGTGTAAGGACTCAGTTTTTGTTAGCGTCACGAAGAACTTTTGTTAGGACTCGAGACCCTCAACGCAAGTGCCGAGGATGTCAACCTGTGGGCGTTGATCTGTGGGGAGCGAGTGAGGCTACATGGCCAGCAACGCATTCAATTGTCCTGTGAAGGATGCTACTTGCGATGGTCCTCTTTCTCAGCATGGTGAACTGATCAGTGAATAGCTCGGGTCGTCTTCTCCAAAGCCATACCTCTCTTGTAAGCTCGACGCGCTCACACTGCGTGCTATCTAACGACTGACAACTCTTTCTTAGATTTTGATATCCGCCGTATGTGACGAATCACGCTATCTTGGGCAATGACTAACAACCCCCTAGTCGACACCGAGGATATCAAGGCGCTCAAGAATGACTGGCTTACAGATAGCGTATGTTGAAACTCTCGGCAGCTTTTTACTCTACCAACTAACTGACAGCCATGCAGGCCATTGCGTTTTGGGAAGAGTAACCTTGACCCTGAGTTGTCACGGCCCGCTGGACTTCTACTGACATGCGCAGATATCTTGAGCGGGAGATCTTGCCCAAGTACCCGAAGGCCCGGATCGTCCTCCTTCGCCCCGTTATCACGCATCTTTTGATACAGACAACCGACCTCAAGAATGATGCTTCTGCCTTGCCCGACTTCCGCAACGTCACCCACATCTTCCTTCCCATCAGCGACAGCCGGGACCGCTGGAACGCGGACAGCGGGAGCCATTGGTCCCTCTTGCTCGTGTCGGTCATCGACAGAGTCGCGTTCCATTACGACTCTCTCGGAGGCTCCAACTTCTCGGCCGCCAAGAGGGCTGTAGACCGGCTAAGCTGGGTGTTGGGCATGACCCTCCGCTTTCACCAGCTGGAGGACACCCCTCAGCAGGAAAACAGCAAGGACTGCGGCGTCTTTGTCTGCATGCTGATGAGGCACCTTCTCATCAAACGCCTTCTTAACGCCAACTCTCAAGAGAAGGTGTCGATGTCACTAGCCGGCAAGATGGTTGACAGCCGCGCTGGGAGGAAAGAGATGTTCCAGACGGTCGAGTCGCTGCGAAAGGAGGGCCAGAAGCGACGGAGCGCGAGCCCCTTTGCCGGCTCGTCCAACGATCCTCCGCGCGTCGACTACTGATCCGCGAGTGACCCTGTGACATGAAGAATGGATTTTATGACTTTGGGCGGCGTTTGCGGTTGTGTTTTGGGAGCATTTGAGCAAGATCTTTGACGGAAACCAAGAGTCGCACGATTTTCAGAGTTCACCAGCATGGCGTTTTCTTGTATCGAAGGAGTCGAGGCGCTGGACAGGTATTCAAGGGCCCTTGGGCTTGGTCGGTTGTTTTACAAGGACTGGATTTTCGATTTGTTGGGAATTCCACAAGATCCTTGGGAGGAAGGGAATGAGATCATCATAGGTCTGCGGTTGTTCTTTGTGGACTGGCGTAACCTTGAGCTTGAATAAGATACCCGAGTTGAAGGTTTACTAGGCACCATTCACACTTCTATCGCTGATACAATGGTATCATTGGCCGGGATGGCATGTTGAGACGAGCCCTGGTATTCAAGTCTGATGTAAGAATGCAGGGTTCTGTTCCATCGTCGCTGAGATAACCCCCCTCAACGCCGCCCACCGACTCGACGTAGCCGACCGTTGTGCCGGCAATGCCGGCGCCGATGAACCCTCCTCTCCTTTTCTCGCTTTCTCGTCTGGCCTCCTTTCCTCCAGATCCATCATCTCCTGCCCAGTCCCGGCCCCCGGCCCCGGCCCCGCCTCCGGCCCCACCCCCTTGGGCCCGAACGCAGCCGAAATACTCGCCAACTGCGCCATATTCCTTCCAAACCGCTCCATCTCTCCCTTGACCAATCTCTCCTTCCGCTTCAGTGCCCCAGGCCGAATCTTCAAGCTCTTGTGCCTCACTTTCCCCTGCCGCGCCTGCTCGGCATCCATCACGGCGCCCTCGGCCACCTCCTCGTCGATCTCGGCTTGGATGTCGTCCAGCGCGTCGCCGAGGGACTCGAGGGTCGTGACGAGTTTTTTGTTGGGCCGCCGCCGCTTTTTGCCCGCGGCGGAGGAGGATTGTGGGGAGGACTTGGCGACGCGGTGCACGAAGAAGGAGTGCTTGATCAGCCGCTTGTCGCGCTTCGAGTTGATGAAGCTGTCGGAGACGACATTGTCTTCGCGGTGGAGCTTGCGCGGGAGGAGGGGATCGGCGAGGCGCCTCTGGGCTTTTTGCCGCCCTGTGAGACGTTTCGCGGGCTGTGGTGCGGTTGGCGCCTGTGGGTTGAGGGCGGGGGGCCGTTGTTAGTGATGTTGCTTGGCGAAAAAGGAGGGGGTTTGGCTTGGTGAAGGGGATGTACCATGTTGTGTTTTCAGTAGCCTGAGGGCAAGTTAAATGTCGCAAAAAACGGGATGAGTTGCGGTCGTTGAATTGGTTTTGATCAGGAGGGATAGCGGGTTCCCGCCGAGGTCAATGTTCACAAATGTGTTTGCCTCTGCTCGTTGCATGACGGGGTGGACTTTTTAGCGGGGCTTCTGCTCACCGCCCGCTGAAAAGACCCACAAACGGCGGGCTTTCAAAATTGCCAAGACGGCCAGGGTCTTGCTCTTGGTGGGGGAGGGGCACATCATCTCAGCCTTACCACACCCGCAAATCAATCTTGGCCGCAAGGGTGCTAGAGGTTGAGGGTCTGGATTGCATGGTTGCATGTTCAATTATGCTAGGGATTTGACGGATCGACATTTCTCCCTTGACACGCCTTGAGATCCCCTTTGAAATAACGGAAGAAAGCCTCTTGAGGCTGGGGTTAGCTGCACACAGTCGTTCCTCAACAGTTCCTCTACAGTACTGACTACCGATGGACCACCAATGAATCACGCACGAGCAACGGTTAGCCCGCCTATTTCGTTCTCATTCAATAGTGGGCGATGCCATGGAGGAGGATACAGGGGGTCATGGATTGCATGATGGTGCTACCGCTACCAGCCATACGCCGAACAAATGCAACCGGCGGCTCTCGGACGATGAGTTCGAGAGATACTCCCGCCAGATGATTGTCCCTGGCATGGGGAAAGAGGGTGGGATACCTTACAGCCACCATAAAGAGTCATTTCAGCGGTCTGACCAAGTTCCTAGGCCAACTGCGACTTATCAACTCCCGGGTGCTTATCATCGGGGCTGGGGGTCTGGGCTGTCCCGCGGCACAGTACATCGCCGGCGCCGGAGTAGGGACCATCGGTATCATCGACGACGATGTGGTTGAGGCATCCAACCTTCACCGTCAGGTCGGCCATGCCACCTCAAGGATCGGCATGAAGAAAGTTGACAGCCTAATCACCCACCTCACGGGCTTGAATCCCCTCCCGACATACATCCCCTATCCTTTCCAACTGAGCCCCCAAAACGCCGCAGATATTGTCTCGCAATACGATCTTGTTGTGGACTGCACCGACAACCCAGCAACGCGGTATCTCATCTCCGATATCTGCGTGTTGCTCTGCAAACCCCTCGTCTCAGCCGCATCGATCCAGAAGTCTGGCCAGCTGATTGTGCTCAACTGCCCGCCGACACCCCAAGGGTTAGTTGATGAGAAGTACGCCCCTTGCTACAGGTGCTGCTTCAGAAAGCCACCTCCGGCAAACTCAATGGTCTCATGCGGAGAGGCCGGCGTCATGGGGCCGGTGGTGGGCATGATGGGTGTGGCACAAGCCGGCGAAGCCATCAAGATCCTCGCTTCGGCGCTCCACATCCCCTCTCCCAACATTACAGGCACACCAGAAAGAAACCTCCAACAACCCACACTGCTGATCTACACATACGAGTTAGAAAATGCAGTCGGGCCCTATTCGTTTCGAGCTCTTAAAATGGGCGGGCGCAAGAAAAACTGTTTCGCCTGCGGTGAGAACTCGACTCTCACATTGGACGGCATCAAGGCCGGGAATCCAAACTATGTGCAGTTCTGCAGCGTACCCACGCCGAATGTCAACCTCCCGGCGGAAGAGCGCATCACGGCCACTGCGTACCACACCGCCAAGGAACGGGGCCAACTGCCACCGCATATCCTCCTGGACACCCGAGAAAAGGAGCACTTTTCGTTCGGTAGCATTGATGGGGCGGTCAATGTCCCGTTTGGCAAGTTCCTCATGAAAGCGGCGACTATCAAGCGGGATGGAAGCCCTGCGGCGGACATCCTGCCCTCGGATTTCAGGGACAACGATACGCCAATCTTTGTGGTTTGTCGTAGGGGCCTGGACTCGCAGGAAACCGTGGAAAAGCTCAAGGAGCTTGGGTTGGACAACGGGGGAAAGAGGAAAATTGTGGATATTGTCGGGGGAATGAAGGCTTGGAAGGACAACGTGGATCCCAGCTTTCCGTTCATATAAACAAGATCGACGACCGGGACTTGGGGCAGTTTGGTAAGGAGATCACAGGCTTTTTATCAAGGGGAGACTTTTGCTGGTTGGTTTGGAGATGTCCTACTGACTATGTTACAACCGAGAAACCCCTGAACACTGGGAAAACTGATACACACACTTTAACAATTGAAATAGCAACCAATGCCAGCTGCCCATGCACAATTCGGAGCCATTGCGCAACCCTATCCTGGTTTATCAACACAACGACCATCGGTCCATCCTTTTTTATTTATTTATACGAACGATCCCGTCTTCTTTCGGTTGAATGCCCTCTGATCCCTCAGCCACTGGCGATAGCCAGCGACGCTCGAGATCTTCTCGCCATAGAAGTCAGGTACTGTAAACGACAGCCAGTTAACCTCCATATCAAGAAAGAAGAAGCCACGAGAAGTCACAAAAGAATAGAACGGCACATACCAGGATTCCGTACCGAACTGGCGCTCGGATCGACCCGATGCTTCTTAATCCTCGCAAAGAACTCGCTCTCCTTAACCGCCATGGGACCCTTATACTTGCTCTTGAGCGCGTTGAAGACGGCCGAGCCCAGGCTGGGTCCCACCAGCCAGCCCAGCGCCGCGAAGCTCATGGTCATCAGGCCCAGCGTGATCAGCGGGTCCAGCGGGATCTGGCCCACCACGCTGTCCGCCATGCCCGAGCTGAGCACCAGCGCGCCCGACGACCCGCTCGCCAGCGACCCCACAATGCTGAACCCGGACTGCCATCTCCGCCGCGCCTTGCGCAGCTGGAAGAAGGTGTTCCAGTCGAGGACCACCTGCTCCGGGTGTGCGGCCGCCGCGGCCTTGGCTGCTGCTGCGGCTGCGTTGGCGTCTACTTCGGCATCACGGGTGGCCGCCGGGTGGGTGGGCTGGTGACGGGTCGAGGCGTTGCGACGCGGCGGTTGGGGGGCGACGGCTCGGTACTTGATGATGAAGGGAGAGGGGTTTGGCTTGGTAGAGAGCGGGCGGCATTGTGGCTGCTTCGGCGGAGCGGTGTTCCTGGAGAACGGGGAGATGGTTAGGCCGGCGGAATACGGGCAGGCGGCGTTGCGGAGGAGAGTCGGCTGGAGGGCGCCGGCGGAGCGGCCGGCGCCCGCGCGGAGCATGGTCGTTGTTGTTGAGGCGATCATTTTGCAGCAGCGCCGCGTTGCAGATTTGGAGGATGGTCAATGGATCAGGCTGGTCGGGCAGAATGATGTGTGGGATGAAAGACTGAGTGGGGAGCGGCTGGAAGAGCCTTCGTCGCGAATGGTGTTTGGGCAAAGTCAATCGCTCCTGCACGGCCGAGTTGCAGTTGCGGTGATGGAATCCTTGGTTGGAGAGCTGTAGTGGAGACCGACCTTGAGCTTGGATTTTGGAGAGCCTCAGGCGTCAACTTGCACTTCCCTGGTCGCAGCGATAAGCGATAAGAGGGCACTTGGTGCTGCAGCCCCCGAACCTCAGAAAAAACCGAACGCCGTAATTTCGGTGTGTGTTTTTATTGTATCATCCTGCTTTGCAGGAAAAAACTGAAAAGGAGAATTAAGACCAGGCCGTTGCGAATTGGGCGTTGTAAATAGAGTTATGTATTAGTTATCTGAGGCTTGCTCGGAATACTTCATGAATTCAGCCTTGCTTTTTCAATATCACAAAAGCAGATGTAATTTGGGAAGTCGAGCCGATAACTACCTAACTAATACATTACCTAAGTTATTATAAGACTTGATAGGTAGTAGTTACATTGGCAACCTTATGTCGGCTCTACGTCGGCATTTAAGTGCGTTAGGTGCCTTTGGGTTATGGTATGGCTACCTCCAACGCCGGCCCGGCTATTTTCCTTGGTTCGTTTCAATAACTTGTTACAGTAGCTAATAGCTAGTGTACCCACTTAGGTTCACCAGCAGCCAAAACACACTTCACACCACGACAGCGACCTTTTAATATGCCGCCTTCACGGCGTGCAATGTTACTTTCCGTGGCATGAGAAGTTACCGCAGTGCATGGCCTAACTTTGATCTTTTGCCGCTTCGGCCAATTTTTTTTTCTGGCGGGCGCTGAGACGCGCGGCGCATCCGGAGGCGTGTTGCGCCTCACCCCGACGACAGCCTCGCAACATGACGGAAAACGGCCTCCCTCTTTCGCCACGTCGGAAGACGACGGTCGAGATTCCGCTTCACTCCGTTCGAAAATATGTCCCCGGCTCTGGGCCCCCTCCGCCGCGAATCTCGTTGGTGCCTCCTCGCGACTCGACAGCCTACATCATCGACCAGTTCGTGCTCCCTCCGGACAAGGATATGACGGCAGCCTCCCGGCGGCTAATCCACTACCACATCGGTTTTACGGATCTTCCGGCAGTCAAGATCCTAATACCATGCAATGAGATACTCGACTATGTCTCGCCGCGCGAGCTGGAAGATTGGGAGTATAGGAACCTGGAGAAGAAAGAGGAGGAGCGAGCCCGCCGCTTGGCCGAGAAACAACGGCTTGGCCCTACGACGAAACAGTCCGGCCGGCCTCGCAAGGTCCCTATGGAGGACGTTGGCATGCTGGCCAAGAGTTCGGTAGACGAGGCCCTGCTCCTCGCTCAGCAAGTTGCAGGTCCGTCCTTATCCACACCACAGAAGAGAAAGTTGGGCTTGGTTCTGCATGAAGACATGGGAGATACAAGCAACATGGAGTCGGACGATGCCGCTATCTATCGACAATTACAAGAGGATGCCGAGTCTGATGACATCGAGTTCGAAGGCGAGATCGAGGCGAACTCGGAAGCTGGACATCAACTCGCCCTGGAATACGATACACCCGACATAGAGGCTCATTCTCAGGCCGGTAGTTTGGCGCAGCCGCTGCAAGACTTATGTTCCGCAAGCTCAGCAGCCGCTCCAGCGGAAACAAGCCTCTCAAACTCCGTTCCCGCAACCGCGCTTCCAATAAGCAACATACCCAACCCCAGGAGAATACACCCAGCCTGGGCATCTGCATTCGGACTCACCCAGCAGAACAGCTCTGAAAATATGCCAAAGGCGCACAGCCAGAATGGCAGTGCGCAGCAGAATGGAATGCCCAGGCCTGTCCTCGCAAAGTCGCAACAACCCAAACCCTCAACTCCCATCCCCATACCCGAGTACGCGTTTCGGACCAGCAACACCACGAAGGACCCGTCTGCGCCGCCCGTCGCTTTGGCCACCGGAGCAAGCACCGTTGTTGCTTCAGACTCATCAACCAGCAAGCGAAAGGGGCAGCCTAAAGGAGATTCACAGGAGCAGCAACATAAGACGAAGAAACGGAAAGTCAAGCAAGAAGATGTACCGGCCCCTGACGAGTGGGAGGTCAAAGAGTTGCTCGACGACCAATGGGTTATTGAGCAAGGAGTCAGGGTGCACAGGTACCTCGTCCTCTGGGTAGGAGATTGGCCCGAGGATCAGAATCCGACCTGGGAACCAGCAGAGAATGTTCAGGACAAAGACTTGATCAAGCGATACCAAAAAAAGAAGAAGGCTGGCCTGCTGAAACCTCGAAAGAAACCGCAGAAGACACTGCATCAGTATTTGGCGAAGACCAACTATTCCAGCGTTGCAGAAGCTTTCGAGGGCGAGCTTGACGAGCAGATGGGGCCGGCAACCGCAGTCACCGTGAGCGACCCCTACCCGCCTAACGAGACGTTGCTCGTTACGGAGACCGTGGGAGACATTACGTCGAATGGTACGAAGCCAGGACTTGCACCGAGCTTCGGGTCATTTGACAGCGTGCTAGCGCGCTACAACCAGAGCTTTTCGCACGGGTGAGGGGCGAGCATACGAACGATAACTGCAAACAAACCGGAACTAGCCGTAGAAGAGTCGTGGCCAGCGGGTTCCCGACGGACCGCCCACGTGTCTTGAATATATGTACAAGTAACAGGGCAAGTCGGCCGACAGGGGAGTACAGCTCGGCCGTAAGCCAACGGTTACCACACCAAGAGCCACTCATATGCCCCTCAGCACGCTCCATCTCTGGGTTGACACCCACCTTCCGACGGGCCTCAATGACCCCCTGGACCCCACGTTATGCGGCACGGCGGAACGAGGATTGGTCATACCATGTCACTCACGGTTGGCAGAACGCGACTCGTGAAGTTGACGATACCTTATCTCGTAGAGCGTCTCTACAGGCCCTAGAGGAGGGCTTTCTCGGGAGGAAAGCGTAGGGTTTGGAAGACGGGCGGACAAATGGCGGCGATACCAGATATGATCACAAGATATGATCACCACAGCATTACCCGGCGGGATAGCTGCGAAATAGAAGTGGAAACATGTACCTAACCAGCCGACCTTGATCGGATATAATTGCTCTCGAGTCTCTGGACCCTACAGAAAAGTGCTCACTTGGCGCGGCAAATGGAAATATGAAGCTGCACAGCCTCCAGCGAGTGAGGCCCCCACGGACGCCACCGGCATGAGAACATCATGACGTTCCACACCGTAAAACGTAACTCTCACCAGGAGCCGGGTGGACATGCCTCCCCCGCTAATCACGCCAGGTAGGCGGCACATGTACATACATGTAGACGTTTAGTGTGCGGCCGGGCTACTCCCCCAAACCACGCACACCACTAGGCATCACGCGATGGCGGCGGCGGAAACCCCCCCCCCCCCCCGGGGGGTCAACGGTTGCCTGCAGGAGCGACTACACGGGATGGTCCGCCGGCGTGGGGGGCATAAGGCTGTACGAGGGTGTGACAAGTGTAACCACGACGCTGACGTCGGGCGGAATTCAGCGCCGAAATTGAGGAATTTTGCTTCTTGACAAACTTGAAAATTCCCGCTGGGTCCAGTCAGGGGCACGAGGGACCAAAGGCGGTGAAGACGCTGATATGCACCATTGACGGAATGGTTTTGGCTTGTGGGAGGTCGTACCGTCTGTCACTTTGGAGGTCCTTATATGAACGGGACGGACCCCCACGGAGCTGAAGAGCTTCTGGTCTCATCTATCATACTTTTTTAGCGTTGGGAGACTGTGTGGACGTACCGGAAAGTATGTCAAGAAGTCTTGGGTTGGGATCTAAAGGGAGCAGTCGACTTTTGATATCCCGACGGTTGGTGTCGGGGGAGATTTTAGATGCGGAAAAACAAAGTGAATACCGGGATTTCCGCTCGCTCACCGGGACTCGAGAATTTCACTTTCTTCCTTTGATCAAAGGACTGTGTTGTTCAGGCACCGCAGGATGAAAACGTAAATGAACAAGTGCGTGACCCTGTAACAGGAATTGGAGAGATCAGGCGAGTTGCCCGGTGACCTATCTATATCACCTCAGTTTTGTTGCGCGAGCCTGAATTTCAACAGAGTCTTACCTAATAAATGAGCTTGCGAGTACTGTGGCCAAGTTTGACGAGTTATGATCATGTTCAAGGCTGACCTCGCTCCGTTTGTCGCTGAGTGGGATGGCACGATGGGACCACTACCTAGCATCTCGTCCTTCCTTCCTCTTTTCAAACGGTAATTAATTGGAACTCACGTTTAGAATGTCACACAGGATATATTAGCCATTCAGGGCCGCTTGAACATCGCCCCGGTCCTTTTGCTCACCACCATCGTCCTTTTATGCCTTTAGTCGTTGCTAGTGTTCCTGAAAAGGAGTTTTGCGGAATAATTCCACGACGTCGCGAGAGCCGCCAGCGCCGGTGCACTTACACTCGCGTCTGGGGCCGCTCAGGGTGCTCCACTGCTCGAGGTGTTGTGGAGACAATTTTGCCCTATGGGTCTTGGGATTGTTGGGACGGGAGTGACAGGGGTCCGCGACAAGCCGGGCCCTCGATGTTGAGGGAGTACGAAGTAGTATTTGGGGGAACCCTACACCTGTTCGGCCTCCCTGGTGAGACATCAACGGGGACTGGAGGTCTAGAAGCCTGGCCTAATTGACCAGGGTATCAAAATTGCCGAGTCCCGTGGAGGGATTGATGAGATTAGCATGGTAATGCGGCACACTAATAATAATAAATGGTTCTTCTGACGAGTCGTTTCTCTCAACCGCGGAATTAGAGCTCGAAAGCAATGAAGGTTGTTCTGATCACAGGGCCTCCCATAACCAATAAGGGCAGTCCCGAACTCGGAGGGAGCCGATGCTTCCGCGAACACGAGCGCTCAACCGTCAACATTTTCCCACAGGACGCTCGGAAAAGGTGGTGGGCGGGCTTGGACCTCCCTGTCAAGAAAACCCGGGGAAGATGCCAATAGCGGCATTCGCAAGGGCCATAAACGGTTAGGAACTCGAAACCTGGGGAAGCCCCACAGAATCCGGATGGCAGATTCCCGCAGAGAGTCTCACCTGAGAGGGGAGAGGCAGTTTTGATGCAAGGGATCGTCGTGTCTTTCTGGTTCATCAATTTCCGCGACGAAATTTGGAGCGTCGTTTCGTGGGACAGTTACGAGGTAGTTACATAGTTAGTAGCTGGTCTTGCCATCCACCGCTGTGCGGATGGAGCCGTCCTTGTTTTCGTGGATTGAGTCTTGGAGGCCACGTCTTACGACAAGCCAGTTGCCGTGTCGGTGGAAGCGCGACAAAAGAGACCTCGACGGTGAATCTGCCTGCAGTTTCTCTCGGATTGAACCTCGCGATGCGAAATTCCAGGTGTTGTCGTTTGCCGCCCCCACCAGCAACCACACTGTCGGAATTGGGTGGGGAGTCGCTTACCACCCGGGCGCATGAAACGAATTTGAGGATGGATCTCTCATTGGCACAGCTTCGCCGCTGGGACTTCGTCGGAAGCAGCGGTGGGATTTGCCCCTGAAGGTGCTGGCGAATGGCGAGGGGTGGACATGGTTTACGCGACAGGGGGGGGGCTGTTATCTCAGCTGTTGCCCGAGTGTGGGGGTCACACCAGAATTGGAAGTTTCCACTGACAAAGAGAACCCTCAGACACCCTTGGCTGTTTGGCTGTTTGCTTCTGGAGGCTGCGTCGTGCCATCGCGGTCTGCGGTCTGCGCGACAACCCGGTAATTTTGGTAGATCCATTCTCTCCCTGTCGACGCTCCAACCTGCCGGGTTACATTTTACTTAATGGTTGACACGGACTTTCTTTCTCTCTCTCACACACTCTCTCCCTGACACATAGGAAGATCCCAAGGCACTGACAACGTACTATTCGAGCATTTATACATATTACTGTCATGTCGATTCTCCTCCAGGATTGCGTCAGACATCGTCATCATTCTGGCATTTTTCCTGCCCTGGGACCGCAGCGGGGTTTGGATGCGTTCCCGTGATCAGGCCATAAAAAGGAAAAACACACACAGAGACACTCAACTGGCCCGAAACATGCCACGCAGGGCCCTGTGGCACAATTTCCATCGGCATTGGGAGGCGTTCCGGATGTTCCCCGGCCCTGTCTTGTCTCATCTTGAACCCCCACGCGAGCTTACCGGTCCCTCGTGGGCAATTCAGTGACGACGCCCGCTAAACACACCGGGTCGTCACCCGGGCGAACCAAGAGCCTCATCCGACGTGGCTTGACTTTGCCGATCCTCGTCTGCAGGAAGGTTTTATCGCGGTATAAAAGATGCAGTCGGCCCTGCCCGGCTTTCTCCTTTCCCCCATCCTCCTACCTCTTTGATTTCCCGCTTGGACGCCCATCCCCGTTGAGGCACCGATTCCTTCCTGCCAGCTTGCTTTTTTTTTCTTCGTCTGCCCTAACTAGGTAGGCATAAATTGCCCTCGGGACCCCTTTCCTTTTGCACGGAGCCCCAACATCCACCCACTTCCCCCCTTTCCGCGCGCGCCCGTCTCTCGCTTCTCCCTCACAGTCAAAGACGACACCGCAGACACACACACGCGCACACACACACACACACACACACACACACACACACACACAATACACCACGATGGAGTCCTCATCACAGCCCATCACCCCAACCACTCCCACCCACCCTCCCATCCAACACCACCAACCCCAGCCGCCCGCCCCTCTCCCACGAGGCGTCTACGTCCCCATGCCGGCCTTCTTCACCGCCTCCACCGCCTCCCCAGACTCCACGCCAGACGACACCGTCGACATCCCCGCCACACAGCGGCACACGGCTCGCCTGCTCCTCGCCGGGGTGACCGGCCTGGTCGTGCACGGCTCCAACGGCGAGGCCGTCCACCTCTCCCGGCGCGAGCGGCGCGCCATCATCGAGGCGGTCGCCGACGCGGTGCGCAACGCGGCCGAGTCGCACGCGCCCGTGCCCATCGTCGCGGGCTGCTCGGCGCAGTCGGTGCGCGAGACGCTCGAGCTGTGCCGGGAGGCGCGCGAGGCCGGCGCCACGCACGCCCTGGTGCTGCCGCCGGGGTATTACCGCGGCCTGATGGACGCGGATGGCGTGGCCGAGTACTACGAGCGCGTGGCGGACCGGAGCGCCGTGCCCGTCGTGGTGTACAACTTCCCCGCGGCGGCGAACGGCGTGGACTTGGACTCGGACGTGCTGCTGCGCCTGGCGCGGCACCCGCGGATCGTCGGGGTGAAGCTCACGTGTGGGAACACGGGGAAGCTGGCGAGGTTGGTCGAGGGGGCGCCCCGGGTGAGGGGTGGGAGGGAGGATTTCTTTGTCGGCGGGGGCAGTGCGGATTTCGTCCTGCAGGGTCTGGTGGTGGGTGCGCATGGGACCATCAGCGGGTTTGCGAACCTCGCGCCGAGGGCGTGTGTGCGGATTGGGGAGCTGTTCGAGGAGGGCCGGGTGAAGGAGGCGAGGGCGCTGCAGCATGAGGTTGCCAAGGGCGATTGGCTGGCGATTCGGTATGGGTTTGTCGGCGTCAAGGCTGCCATGCCCATCTTCCACGGCTCCGGGGAAGACTCTTGTGCCGTGCCGAGGCTGCCCTTCGAAAGGTTGGACGAGGATGGCGAAGCAGTGAGCGAGATACGGCAGGGGATGGCGGGGGTGTTGGAGATTGAGAGGGCGTTGGCTGCTGAGGCGACTGGTTGTAAGTGAGGGGGGAACATTTATTGCAATGGTTTAGAAGCCACGCTTATGTGATGATTGCTGGCATGCTCTCGTCTAGCGGTCCCTGAAATGGCCATGGCGGTAGTTCGGGAGTCATAAACTTGCCGGGTTTAGAGGTCTCAGTAGACGTTTTAGACAGACCAAGGGCGCAAGCAGAGCCTCAGTTGCCCAGAAGGGCGGGTATATGAACTATAGAAACTCAATGCCTTAAGCTGTGGAATCATTCGACCTGCTTCAGTTGTGTTTTATGAAGTCAAAAGAATAAAGCAAAGCAAGAAAAAGACAGAACAAGACGAAAACTATACTATGGCACGTGCCAGTCCGTGTGAACTTGACAGTGTTTGACATTGTAGTTATTACAGACACGGTGCAAGAGTATTCCATAGTCCCGATATGGACAGGCAGCCAAATAGACCATCTGATACGTAGTATAGTCGTATAGGGGCCATCTATAAGTATGAGATGATCGTCAATGCTACACCAAAGTTCCCGCCTGGCTTGTTCACTTGGTTAACGGTCGTTGAATTGTGTCACGATAGAATTGCAAGTATTAGTGAGAGAATGTGGGTATCAAACACACCGTATGATGGAAGTCTAGCCACAAAGAGCCAACAGTGCTATCACATTGGATTCTATGACAAACACTTGCGCACCAAGACATCGTCAACGGCTGGACGGATAGATGACCGACTCGTAGGGCAAGGTCAAGGTGCGTGCGGCCCTAACGTCGCTGCTCAACAACGCATCAAGGTTTCTTCGATAGTAGTCTGGGCATCATATTAGCTAGAGAGAAACAGGGCTTACAGCGGATGATAAAAAGAGACGGGAAATAATAAAGCAACCCCCCCTACCTATAGCAAGAGAGAATGTTGTGTGTTCAGCCTCGAGACCCAACTCCAAGTGCCCTAAACTTCTGAAGGAAAACACATACACTTACGTACACGGGGTGTCTCCTGTTCTAGTCTGAGCGCCAGCCCAAGACCGCGTTTCTCTTACATCCATAGGTAGCTAGGCAGTCCCGCCACACTGGCGGTGACACACTTCACGGCCCCGTGGGCGCCAATCGAGGCCCAACATGCCAAGGTGCGGTGTCCGGGCTCAGGCGGCTTCAAACCACACAGGGAGCCAGCTGCAGTGCGGCTACGACTCCAAACTCTTCCAAGCCAAAAACCATTTTCCAGATCTTTCTTCCCCTCTTCCTCCACCCACTCTGCATCGGGAGCTCAAACCTCATGGCCTCTAACAACTCACCCATGGCGGACAACACCAACTTTGACGACGCACCCTGACCCAAATGCCGAAAGACGGTCCATTTCTCCCAGCAAGTTGAGGTACGCCATGTAGACGCCGACTATGGCGCGGTTTTGTGGACCGAGATTCAAGATCTCGCTCACGGCGACCACGACGAGCCCGCCACACCTGCTTCCGATTTCCAGCTCGACGAGCGCCCCACGCCTACTGTAGATCGCCAGCTCGACGAGGCGGCTCGCGACATTGACAAGCATCTCTTCTTCCTCCCCAACATGGACCTTGACAATATTCCGCGGCTTTTGGAATTCTCTGCTACAAGGCCTTGGGACGATTCAGAGCTCCAGCAGATGCTACAGTACTACAAGTCGAGCGACATTGCCAAGATGACGGCAAAGATTTCTTTGGTATGTTGGCGGTCTATTCCAGATAGTTAACTCTCACAAAAATGAGCTGACCAAAGGTAGCTTTTCAAGTGTCGCACGAGCTCCGTACTGTTTGCCCTCTCACGAGTGATGAAGCGGATTGAGGACCTGGAGGAGGACAGGCAGCTTGAAGCGACGGCGCGGCAGCAACGAGCGGCCGGGTGAGAACGAGAGAGAGAGATGACGGCAGTCGTGGGACTGGACCCCAAAAGCTCATGACACGCAAGCGCAGGCAAAGGGTTCAAAAGGGAAGGGAGGAAGACGGATGGCAAAGCAGCATAGCCCAATATAAACTTTTCAAGTGAAGAAGCTAGCAATTCGGCGAAGTGAACGATCGAGTGAACGCCCCTTGAGAGGTTGGTACCTTTCCTTCAAATGCACGGGAACAGTTTGGGACTTTCTTGGATTATGACAGGCGGTCGGTTTTGGTTTTGTTCATTGATCTTGAAGAATATGTCTCTATAAACGCCTGGGCTAGCAAACATCTGGATTATGTTAATAGAGCAGTTACCTCATAAAGTGCGGTTCCTCCCTTTTCCATCGATGCGACGGCTGTCTCGGAACTCAAAGAGCGTGTCCTCCACAGATAGAGCGATACAGCGAGATATAATTTTCAGGACTTTGGAATGTTGATGAAGCATTAATTATGGCCTTTGTTTTTGAGCACTATGCGAGTTAGAAAGACAAAGTTCTTTGACTGACCTCGCTGTTGGGACACCTTTCAGTTCCCCTTGGTTGGAAAACTGGAAACCGCTGTCGGGCTCTTATGACCGATAGAGTCTGGAAAAAGATTCCGCCTGACACAACCGAGAAGAAGTCCGATATAGTTTGTATTCGAGCGACTATGCGTCATGTATGTTATGGGGTTCACTTCTCATGGGTCGGCAGAGTGCCGAAGATGCAACTAACCCTGCTGTGATTGAACTTCACTCGCAGGGTCGGCATGAAACACAACAAGGTGTACCGGCGTTTTCTAATGCAACGGCCTCTGGGAGATACCATTGCCAGCCAACCTCAGGTATCGCATTAACCAGCCCGGACCCCAACGCCACCCCCAGCAGTCTAGAATGAAACCTGCCTCCTGCCCTTTGCTTGTACAATACTCTAACAATCCAGACACTGACAAACCCACTCCCATTGCACCCACCTCGGCTCTTTCCCAAGCGCAACCTCAAGACACCGCTCGGGGCTTGAGAGCTGCCACTCCTCCTCATCTTCCTCCTCTTCTTCTCCTCTTCCGATGCCTTTACTGCAACTACTACCAACAGCGGCATTACTCCTTCTCCTTCTCCTTCTCCTCCTCCTCCTCTTCTTCCCAATAGTAGTAGTACTACCACCATCACTACCACCATCACCAATGGTAGCACTAGTAGTAGTAGTAGTAGTAGCAGCAGCAGCAGAGGCTTGAACAAGAAAATACCGCCCCAACAACCGCACCTTAACCCCCTCCAACCGTTCCAGCAACCCCGGCTCCTCCTCCATCAGATCCGTCACCACGGCCGGCGCGTCCAGCGCCTGGCGGAACTGGCACAACACCCGCATCAGCCGGGTGAGGTGGGCGTAGTAGGCGCCCGTCACCCAGTACGACGGAAAGGGGAGGGTGGCGTACCACTCCCTGCTCCGGTCCGAGACCAATTCTCGAGGGCCGTTGGCGGTAGTCGTGGCAGGAGCGGCAAGTCCTCGGTCGCTGCCGAGAAAGAAAGATCCCGAAGCGGCGGCGGCGGCAGCAGCAGCAGCAGCAGCAGGGGCGGCGTTGGGGTTGGCATCAACGGCGGCTGGCGCCTGCAAGAGGTAGACCTGCTCGAGACGGGGGAAGGACGCGGTGAATGTTACGAGGGCCGTTTCCAGTTCCGGGGAGATGGCGGTGCCGGTGTGGAGGAAGGAGCAGCCTTCGGTTTCGTTCAGGAGGGGGGTGAGGTCTAAGCCGAGGTGGCGGATGGAGACGAGAGGGCCGATGAGGGTGGTGTGGTTGGTGCTGTTGTCGCAGTTCAACGCATCGTTGAGGGTGAGCAAGAGGTTTGGGGATACGTCCGAGACGAGGAGGATATCGCGGGTCAGGCTGCAGCGAAGAATGCCGCCTCCTCGGATGGGAAGGGTGCCCAGGGGGGCGGCGTTGGAGATGAGGAGTTCATGGCGCGCTTCGGAGCAGGTTGAGAGGAGGGAGCGGACGGAGTGGGTTGATTCGGATAAGGGAGGGGTGGGGAGAATTTCCAGTTTGGGGGGGTTGAGGTGAGAGCCGTCACCGTTGTGTGGCCCCGGGGAGTCGGCTACGGCAAGCCGGATGCGGTGCACTCTGCCGTACTCGCATGCTGAGAGCATAGCCTCTCTCCATATCTGAAGGCGGAGCTCCGTAGGGAGGTAGGAGAACAAGTGAAAATCCCCGCCGCGAGCCGGAAGGCCCGGGAGCGGGGTGGGCGGATGAGCGTGAGTGTCCCATTCACTCGGCGTCTTCGGCAAGTCTCGGTATGGGTATGGAGAATATGGCCTCCCTGCAGGAGAGCGCGCCAGCTCGGAGGTCACTTCGAGTGGTGAATGGCATTGCCGTGATGACACGACAGTTACCTTGTCCTGCATTCTTCCCGTGGTAGCCCCGCCGTGCCGTGATGGTGGAGCTTGGGGTTGGTATTGGTTCAGTAGTACCGTAGAACAGGTTGCTTTTGGCGTGTAAGCCGTATATGAAGAAGGGCTGGGGGGACGGTCAGCAATGGATTGGCGGCCCTGAAACCGCCGAGCCGGATGGCCACAGTTGGCTGTTGGTCGGTCAGTGCCCAGACGGCGCGGGCTACCTAAAAGTACATAACCAGGGCAGGGCAGGGCAGGGGCAGGGTAGGGGCCCGGCGTCAGGGAGCAGCCGTGATCGGGCACCTCAGCGTGGGGAGGGGCTGATCGAGGAGGACAAGTTGCGCCGCCCTGGCATAGAGTAAAATTACTGGGTTTCCTGTCTCCGTTCAATAGACTCGCTAATTGTCAGCCATTAGCTGTTAGTCTCGGAGAGTAACAAGAGGCGCACGGCCAAATTCGGCAGGTTCTTTGCGGTCTTCTGCTTCGGCTTCCTTTCTCGAGCACAGCTGCCTTTTCGCCTCTCCGGTGCGCCGCCGGGAGCCAAATGCGACCCCATAGATTCGGAATTCATCCGCACGGAAAGGCGCGCTGCCGGGGCGATGATCTGGCTGCCGGCCCTTCCAAGGCCCTTCCAAGGTTGGACCCGGGGGGTTGGGCGCTGGGAGTTAGGGTGCGCTTCGGTAATCTGTGTTTCGTCGATCGGGACCTGTTTGCCTAACAATGTATGATAATCTGCAGCAAGAGACAGAACAGACGCCCGGGGCGACGCCAACACGAGGTGCGGGTAATGCGGTAGGTACTGTAGCCCGACGCCGCCTCGGTGCTGGAGCCGTCCCACTGGGTCGTGCTGGACCTGCTGTTGGGACATTCTGCGCCTGCGGGCCCCCTGTTCAACGTTGGCCCTTTTCTGTGACCGAGGGGCGCCTGCGGAACGGGCGTAGACTCGTGGCAATCTCCGCCGAAATCTCAGCTCGAGCAGGTCCGAAGATTTTCGGAGGTCTGTCGAAATAGGCTGGTGGATCTTGCCGGGATCGAGCATTTGCGGGAGACAGCGGGGAGCCCTGGCAATGGAGGGAAGCCCACGCCAAAACCAGTTAGCGATTTCTTTTTCTCGGCTGGTTTTTTGCGGGGGTTGCGATGCAACCGAACTGGACACTCTCCGAACCCTGCCAGGGTTTTTGGTTGCGAGATCACCGAAAACGCGGGGGGGGGGGGGGGGTTGCACCCCGAGTCGCGTCATGGCAATAGCCATTGTTGTCCCAGCCACAACAACAACAACAACCATCAACAACCATCAACAACAAACTCCAAGTATCGTCAAGATGAAGGTCATTGTCACGGGCTGCACGGGCCTAGTCGGCAGCGCCCTGGTGCGCCAGTGCATCGCCAGCGACAAGATCTCCCATGTGATTGCCCTGACCCGGAAGCCACTCGCCGAAGCCGTCGCCAAGAATCCCAAGGTCTCTGTCGTTCTCCACGACGACTTCTCCACCTACCCGCCCGAACTGTTGGGCCAGCTTGCCGGGGCTGAAGGGTGTTTGTGGTGGGTCCCGTTCCCGCCTTGTCCACTTCTCCAAGCTTGAATCAGTTAGTTGTGAACCGAGCGGAACTGACGGGGTTTGCCAGGGCCATCGGCGGGAGGGCGACCCAGTTCCCGGACGTCGAGACGTACAGGAGGGTCCAGGTCGACTACACCCTCGCCGCCGCCAGGGCCTTCCTGGAGAAGCTCGCGCCGGAGATTCCCGAGGGCAAGCAGTTCCGCTTCGTCTTCTGCAGCGGCAAGTTTGCCGAGTGGGATCAGAGCAAGGCCCTGCATTTCATGGCCGACACTCGCCATGTCAAGGTGCGTGCATGTGTGCCCATCCCATTCCTTGCGCCGCCAGTTCCGCCCGTCTCATGCACCTCGCTGACTTCGTCACAGGGTCAAGTGGAACAGGGTCTGTGTGAGGTGGCAGATGCAGACAAGACCGAGCGCTTCGTCGTCTACTGCGCCCGCCCCAGCGGCATTCTCCCTGCCGATGCCGGCCTTGCCGCAAGATTGTCGGGAAAGCTGTACGGGGCCATCGACGTCGACCACCTCGCAAAGGCCTTCATCCGCGTCCTCCTCGAAGGCCACAAGGAGCGAATCATTGAAAACGACACGTTGCTGTCGCTTTGAGTGGGTATGTCACACGGCGTTGTTGTCTTTGGTTTAGGTTCAACCAAGGGAGGGGCTTGCACATAACATGTTGCATGAGGAGCACGGTTGGTTTGAATCAGTTTGATTGGGTTGATTCTGCTAGGCTTTGAATACTAATGATTATGAAATGGCCCGCCTTGCTCTCTGTGCTCATGCTTGGACCTTACCTATGGTGACCGGATTTATTATGCAAATCGCTCTGTTTGTAAACTTGATTGTGGCACCGGCCATCCTAAAACTGATTAGGGGAAGGAGGGGGGGGGGGTTCCTCCAGCTATGTTTTGGGGGTCATGTTTCCTCGCGACTCAACGCCATACCTCAAACCCTAGCCATTACTGATATGACCGCAAAATGCAACTACAATATTGTATGGCGCCGTATGACGCGGAGGCCGCTTGTTTGGACCCGAGAGCACCGGCAGAAAGAAAGAAAGAACACGGAAGATGCCAGAAAAGCTCCGTGGCGGATGTTTTCACATTGATCACAGACGAGACTCCACTGTGCTGCCGCCTCAGAGAGCAAACATTCACAGAATAGGCAGTCCACATTGACGTCAACCAATAGCCAGGTTTCCGCTGGTCAAGGGACGTTGTACAGTACATGTCTTGTTGGCCACTGCCTGCCAATCGGAGAGCATGCATGACAAAGCCTGAGTCGATCACCGTTGATTCATGTCCCAGTAGGGCGGTTGGCGGGTCCGAGATTGTCAGGGGGAATCGCAGGAAACTGCCGCTAACTCGGATGGATATCCGGGTTCATTCCCACAATTCCATGCTTGATACGCCTAATGCGAGTTAGCTGTCGTGTGGTCACCCGACTAGCCATGCGGGTTGAAGCAGCCATTCCGCAAGTGTTTGTCGATGCATCTGGTTGGTTACCTGCGTGATGGATCCCCTGCACCATACGGTCCATACCTTAACTTAGTCTCACTGGACTGCGTCTTGCCAAGGTTTCTGTGAGATTAATTTTTCGGCACTCGGCCAGTCCCCGGCTTGATGCGCGGAATGGGACCCCCTTATTAGTGCGGCGTTGACCAGGGCAGCATGGTCCGAAAAAATGTGTGGCACCGTGTCACGGCTTACTAGTGTCTACTATTAGTAATTACATACACAGTAGGGGGACCGACCAGGTTCATGTCATGGCATGTTTCCAACTGACACTAGTACCCGAAGATCCGGCCCTTGGAATCTGTCCAATAAAGCGGGGCATGGGGCGCCCAGAGCTCGAGGAGGTCCGAAAATGCAGGGCGTTCGGCATCTACCGTGTGATTTCGACGTCCCCCCGGCACTGCTTCTTTTGTTGTTGCTATATTACATTCTTCGTAGTGCGTACTATGTATTCGTCGATGATTGTGAACGGTTTCCTTAATGACGGCGCGTCGGTGATCTGCATTGCATGCCTGGCATGGGCATCCGGGCGGGTGGGCCATGGATTTTGTTTGTCTCTCCTTGGCTTGTGACTCGGACTTTGCAACCGAAACAACTGCTGCTGAGACATTTGGATCATGGATGCGACCCACCCCATCACCCATCACCCATCAACCATCCGGCGCCGAAAATTGGTGGCCACGGAAAGCTTCCGAGGTGAACCAGAGCTGGCAGAGTTGGAAATCGACAGCGCGCTAAGACCCGTCCAATGTGGACAAGTCGTCAATACTTGCCGGATGACCAGCAGGGAGGGGAGTGTTGGTGGAGTTGTGGTGGATTTGCGACGGCATGTCCCGATGCCAGTTTCGTCGACCGTCCATTCCAGGAATTTCAAGGCAGGGGGGATGACTCCAGCGCGCTAGCCCTATCTGCATCGCCCGATCTCCCCGAGGGGATCGGCCCAGGTTTCTCACTAGCGCAGGCAGACCGAGAGTCGAAGTGTTTGGTTCACAAACAAATGTCTACTATTAGGAGACAAAGAGAAGCAAGGAGAAGTCCGTAGCCGACATTTGATGCAACGGGGCACAAGCCGTAATAACAATCGGCTGCCCATGCGAATGAATGCTGGCCGCTCAACATCGACTGACACGGAAGAGCTGCAGTGTCGCAGCGCTACTGCGGGTTGATTCTCAAAGAAAAGAAAAAAAAAAGCCCACCATGTCACTGTCGCAGTCGCCCCTTTGCGGGGTCAGCGTCAGGTTCGGCACGCATCGCCAGAACCCAAATACTCGGGCCGAGCAGAACTACAATGCACTAAAAGTATGTAAGAGCCAAGACAGCACACAGACACAAACCGCCCTCTGGTCAATGGCAGTCTGTGTAACGCTGCAGCCTTCTTTGGGACGGCTGCATCGTCGGGCTCCACTCGACCAATCCATGGACGAGACTTCGAGACAGCCAATCGCAACTCTTCTCGTCCAAGCCAGGCAAAGCTCCCATTCACTTGGCCCAGATTGTCGGGACTCTGGACTGCAGGGACAGAGCTCCTCAGCAGGACCACGGACGGCCTGTTGCTCCTGCCCCTGCAGCTGGTGCAGGCGTTTTGCATTTTTGCGCGGGCCCCCACAACCCACAAACCCGCTTCCTCCTGAGCCGCGAAGCGCAAAAATTCCTGGCCTTTTTTTCGCATTCAGTTGTCGCTGACTGAAAGCCAAGCCAAGTCGCGGCGACAGGCTTCCCCAAAGTGGACGATCCCCAGCCCACAGCGGCGCGACCCCCCTTGCTGAACTTGCCTCAGCTTTCTCCTGCGTTGCCGGCGGCAGACGCAATCTGTAGTGTACTGTAGTGACAGCTGTGCATCATTTCCCGCATTGGATTTGCGCTCAGTCCTATGGCTCGCCAACGCGCCTCTGATTGGGCAGCCGGGGCCGAAGACACACAGCAGGCTGCGGAGCCAGATGGCGCATTTGACACAGGGGCGGTGGTAGGCGGCTGGCTCCTAAGCAGCAGCGGGCGGGAGCAGGGCATCACGCCCAGCGGGAGAACGACAGGCTTGGCATCCCCGGGCGGAACCCGGAATGGACAGCAGCCTCTTGCTGTTCCTGGTCTCACAGTCTCGTGTCTCCTTTTTCGTCCATTCATTATTATTATTAGGTGCCATTGTCTTGGAGCCAGTTCCGGGGAACGGCCCCTCCGCTTTCTTTTATTCGCCCCCCCTGCTCGTTTGCTCCGCGTCTGCATAAACTGCACATAAAAGATCTTAGCATCTCGCACATCGCACAGCTGACTTGCACACACACCCACCCACCCACCACCCCGCCAATCCTCGCTTGTCCTGCATTGCCGGCTGCTCGTTTATAAAGACGGCGTTACCCACCCTCCAAAGCGCTTCGCTCTGGACCTGACAAAACCGCACCACCGCAACACACACAGCATCTCTTCGCTATGTCCTCTTCAAGACAACCAGCCCAAAAGAGCCCAGACGGATCCGCCGCGATGGACCTCGCTCTCCAGGCCGCAGATATGCTTCTCTCCACCGCACAAAACCCACACGCAGTATCCACCACCACCACCACCACTACTTCAGAAGACGGTCTCCTAGCCCCACCCCCGCTGATGCACTTCCCCCACTGCCGCCTCGAAGTTGCCGACTTCCCAGCAGCAGCATCCTCCACTACAACAGGAGGTACCGGCAAGCTGGAGCAAATCGCCCTCCCCGGCCCGCTCGTGCGCACCCTCCTCTCCCGCTTCGAAGAGCGCGTAGCACAACAACAACAGCAGCAGCAGCAGCAGCAACAGCAGCAACAATTACAAAAAATACAACCCAAGTCGTCCAGACCAACGGCGGCAACAACGGCTGCGACGACAACAATATGCCACCGTAAACAGACTGGCGTGCACATACAACCACACTTCGACGACGCAGACGACTGGGTCTTCTCCCGCTGCCTGATGGCCGACTTCACCGGCTTCCGCGAGGACGAGGCCGAGGTGCTGTCGTCCCAGGGGAGGCTGTGCTGCTGGGCGAGCGTGGTGCTGCAGCCTCAGGCCGAGGGACATGGACATGGACATGGGCATGGCCAGGAAGGAAGAGGAGGAGGAGCAGGAGGAGGAGAAGAGGGAGGGAAGTGGGAGCTCGGGTTTGTGGTGCAGCGGGTTGGCGTGAGGGACCCTGAGAGTGGGTGGTGTGAGTGTTTTTGAGCGGGTTCTCCACCGTCATTGGGATTGTACTTTTTTTTTCTTTTTTCTCTTTTTTTCCTTTCCTATTTAGGGCCCAGGGATACTCCTTGGTTTGGTGTATTGTTCTGGCTTGGCTTGGAAAGGAGGGGAGGGGGGGTCATGTTTTACGGGCGTTTTTACTTTTTACTCTGGTTTGGGAAAAAAAGGGGCGCTGTGGTTTGTACATACATACATACCCGGGTTTACGGGGCGTTTATTCTGAATTTGTCACGGCTGCACTTCATATACCAAGGGGGGTGTTGTTCTCTGCATTTTTTCTGAGTCGGGATAGTCTCAGAATGCCAGCCTTGCTTCACATCTTCTCTCACTTGCTTCTCCCTCAAACCAGAGAGAGTCTTACACAGTGCCATCTTGGTTCACACATGCCGAAGGAGCTGGGGGGAATCCTCCGGCTCCTCTTTTGCCGGACTTCAGCCAGCCAACAGTCCTTATCTGCGCCGTCAGCACGGCCGCAGCTGTTAAACCAGATTGGTCGAACCAAGCCGGGCAGTCCGATCGAGCCCCGCCGACTTTTCCTAGACCTGGAAGCGCTCGAGCAGGCGGTGAGGGTCTAGACGGTCCGAACGGGTACTTTACCCTCTCGCCCACTAAGAAGATCCATGCAGGTCCGGTCCTTCGGTGCAACCCATTGACCCAACAAGTCACCGCAGGACGCGAAGATAACGTGCTCGCTTCGTTGTTTCACGCAACCATGGTTCCGCTCGATGATCCCTGACAACGAAGCCCGGGCACCGCATGGCCGTCACCCTCCTGATCAGCATCACGTCTGACGTCCGACGGTGCGTATCCGCTAGCCCGGACTCGAAACTGAGGCTGCATTTCGGCTGGTCTGATATGGGCAGAGATGTCTCACTGTCATTGACAACTGGTGTGTGTGTGCAGAGCAGCTGAGTCGAACGGATCCGAGCACCACTATCGAGCTGTGCCGCCGCCGCTCAGCGTGGGCTGACGTTCGGTTACACTACATGCCCAATCAACCCGTGACACTCCCCAGCGCCACGTATCCAAGGATGTCAAAACCTTTGCAGGCCCGGCCAGCCGTGCTCGGTGAATGGGGCATAAAATCATGGTTTTTGGTGTGACTGCAGGGGGGTTGAGGAGACTGCTTTGATATTGATATTGGCCACCCCAGACATTCGCGAATCTCGGGCTCGACTTCGGGTGGGCGACCCGGTTGCGAATACCTTTGAGCTTGGTGGGTCACAAATCATCTTGATCACGATGAACGGAGCCGAGGACCGAAATATCAGGAAATATCCAAGACACGCTATACTCTATCCGGCTCTCTATCCAACCCTCTCTATCCATTCCTCCAGCCAACCACCCCCCCCCCCCTTCCAGCCCTCCCAACACACACTCTCTCCCTCCAACCAACACCGACACCTCCCAATTCGCAGCCGGAGCCCTCACCACCGGCAACGGCAACCCCTCTCCAGGGACAACATCCAGGACCTCCGCCCCCGGTGCATGAGCAAGCAACCCCCTCGCCGCACTCCCCCTCCACTACGGCTGACAATGAATCCAGAGCATGACCGGCACCGGCTTGCGCAAGGCTCCCGTAGCCTGTGCATCAAGCACGGCTCTGAGGACCGTGATATCAAGCAGCAGGCAGCCCTTAGACCGGGGAAGGTTGTTGGACAGGGGCGGACCAGACAGGGGAGGGAAGCCCCCGGCAATCAGCATCTCGATGGTTAACTACAGGGTTGAACCCCGCATCCGACTGCCACTCTGCCACAGTTTGCTCGTCTTACAACTCCTCGAGGCCCTTCTTCTCACGGACCTACGAGGATTAAATGCTAAAACATGAGACGACACGGCCCGTCCTCCTCATGTGCTTCGAGCCCGGCTCCCACCTGCATGATGGGTCAGGAACCCCCCTCCCCCCCCTCTCTCCCCCCCGGCTCAGCGTTGCATTAGCCCGTGATGCCCCAGCACCCATCGGAGCCGCCGTGCAGACTGGGCGTCCGCACCGGGCTTAGCGGAGCTCGCGGACATTTCCATATCTGCGATCACACGCGTTAGTCGCCTTCTAGAACGCGGAGAAGCGAGCAAGCTCACGCTGGGCGTCAATACTGTTTCTGCACGGCACAGACCGCGCAATGTCGTTATGGATGCGTTTCATTGAACTGCCAAGTAGGTATTTATAAACTAAACTCGTGAAAACTCCCAAGGCTCCGGCCCCTCCCCCCCCCTCCCCGGTCTCGTCTGCGGCCATCAGGGTAACCGTGAATAGGCCTTCGGCGGTGACGCCATGTAGACACCCCCGCGGACCTGCCGCTCCAAGTCATCCATCTCGCACTCGTCCGAGTCATTGCTACGCGCGTTGTCCAGCTTCACAAACGACGGGCTCTCACGGCGGACTTGCGTGCCGTTGCCCCGGGTCGCGTTGACCGTGGTCCCGGTGTGCCGTCCAATGTATTCCAGGTTTCCCGACGTCGCCACGTAACTGGATTCGAGGAGACTAGGGAACGCCTTGACAATAAGCGGCTTCAGCGTTGTCAGACAGGCGCAAATGATGGCGAGGTTGACCTCGACGGCGCCCCAGACGGCGAGGGTAGCCATTTTGTAGATAAAGTCGACGAAATCCATCGTACTAAGAGTCACGATGCGTATGATGGATATGAAGCAGGCGCTGGTTGTTCTGGTCAGCAAATCCAAACGGACTGGACACATGCCATAATTAAGGGCCCGGTAGTAGGCTCCCCGACCGGCTGCACGTACACGAAGCCCACGCCAAAGACCAGCATCAGCCCGATCTTCTTCCGCCTCCCCAACTTGAGGCTGACGACAAAGGGGATGGGCAGAAAAAAGATGATAAAGTCGGTGATGATGTGGGCGTATGAGTTCCCCACTTTGACTTTCAGACCGATGCATTTCCCCTGGATCGTCTTGTCCCACACGGCCGCGAGCGGGATGCAGTCGATGAAGGACGTGATGAAGACCCAGACGCTGCACGCAACGACGGTGCCCAGCACGATATGCCAGCAGATTCGCGCCCAGCCAAGGCAGAGGAAGCGCCGGTACAGCAGCAAGATGGATATCTTGCTGCATGAGAGACTGGTGGCGTAGAGCAGAAAGCCGTACCATTCTTCCTAGACGCGAGGGGCGCTGTCGGTCTGGTCTCTTACATACGAGCCGATGTTGGAGGGCCGACATACTAGACGGTAGCGGGTCATGTCATCCTCCGACACTTGCCAGGCATGGCGGCCGAGAGCGAAGAGTGTTTCTGGCCGCCGCATCCCAGGTTAGATATTTGGAGACATGGTCCATGAGGGAGTCGAGAGGCTGCACTGACGTCTGATCTGGCTTATGGTAACTCCGACTGATAATATCTACCCACACGTGTGAATAATGAGTATGTACGATGATGGCTGCAACAAGGGGTCTGCGCATACCAGAGCGGCGAGGATGAAGCAGTCGTCGGCGCCCAAGATGCCAAGAACAAACTTCCGCGTGTAGAGGCGGAGGCCTACGGCGGTGGCACTCAGGACGAGCATCACCACCGAGGCGGCGATGACATGGCCTTGCATGTTTGGTCCGTCGTTCACGCCCGGCGTGGCCATGGTTTCAGGACGCTGGTGAGAGCCAGCTAGGCTGCCGTGCCCCGCGGCAGTTAGGACGCCAGCGTCTTTGAGGGGCCCGGAGGCGAGGGTGCGGCGGGTCGTCGGCGTCTTTTGCGATCACTTCAAAAGTCGTTTTCTCGCAACCGAGGCAATGGTACCGTGTGGTCGCTGGACTTGGAGCCGTGTTTACCAGGTGATTTTCTCATGTTTCGTCTCATAGGTTCGTCTTTTTTTTCTTCGTTCCCTTCTGTGCTTCTTGATCCCCCCCCCCCCCCCCCCCGGCCCCCCGAGTCACGTCGGGTTGGGACCTCCCTCACCCTGTGAACATCATTGAAGCCCCTGTGAGCTGAGAAGCGCACGGGCGTGCCTGCACACCACCGTGATCTAGATTCCCCAATCGCCTTTGGCATCCGTGTGCCAGCACCAATACCCCACAAACGCTAATGCAGGCGTTGCCTGGCTAGGCTAGACAGGGCAACTCGGCTTTGGGCGACGGCAGGGAAGGACCGTGTCGTAGCATTGCCTACCAGCGATCTCCAAGCTTCGAATCCAACCCTAAAACTCTATCAGTTCCGCTTCGGCCAGACCCGGCGTCTTGGTTGCCCCTGGTAGGATCGCATACCCACGGTGCCATCGGATGGGGCCACCTGATGTTGGCAATCTTCCCTTTTTTTTTTTCGAGGTTCTCCAGAAAGGCGCAAGGAAAAAACAAACTTTTGTTTGATCCTGTCCGCCATCGCCTTCTGCTGCTCCGTGTGTTCATTCGCCTTGTTCTCGATTCTGGCCGGGGAGGCCGGAGCTGGAGCCTCCAGGTAGCGAGACATGGTGTGACTTGTGCAGCGAGCTCCTTTCCTATCCCGGGCGGTACGGTTAAATACGGTCCGGTTTGGCCATGTTTCTGCTCGCCTCTTATATTTGGGGTTAGGGCTGGCCACGGTGATCATCGACAGCCCTTACCCCTGACTCTCTGTCCCCTCTGTCCCCTCTGTCTCAGAGAAGCAAACCCTCTTGGGCTTGGCACATGTCGGGCGAATGGGAGAATGGGAGGTTGACTACTATGGTATGATTTTTGGAGGGCTGGTGATCAGTAGTTTGAGACAAGAAAGGGAAAATGCAGCCAATGGCATTCGTAGCGCAAAGAACCAAAGACTGACTGATACCCGACCACTCGCTATGGGCGTAGCACCAGACAAGGTAAAGAACGGTGTGTAGTGTGGCTATCAACATGTTCCCTGTCGTGTAATGAATGCTTCATAGATGCCAACATCGTCCTGTTGCCCGGTAAACAATGAAACTATGATGATTCAAAACGTCTCGTCTTTGATTTGATTGCCGCAAGTCCATCTCAAAAGGTGACCAGACCCAACCATGCCCTCTTGTCTATAAGTAAGGTAATAATTACTCCCGGCCACGGGGTTGCCAGAGCCGGTTCACTCCTCCCCGTGGCATCGACGCCGTCCCGCCCTTTGTACCGCTTTCCCACAAAACTCCCGGATTTAACGGTAATCACTCCAAAACCACAACCGATCCAAAGAGACGCCCCCTTCGCCCAACGATATCCGCCAATCATTACCTCCCCGTGGCAACCCACGCACCACTCGCTGCCATCGCCGCCCTCCCAAACGCCAACTCCCTCTCCCTCCTCAGCCCCTCCACCTCCCGGCTCTTCCGCGCTATGTCCCCCTCCAGAAACCGAATCACCCTCTCCGCCCGGCTCAGCACATCCACCTTGCTCATCCGCCGGTTATTCTTGCCCCGGACCCCACTCGCATGCCAACTGCTCCCTTCTCCACTTCCTCCTCCCCCAACCCTCCTCCCTGACAAGACACCACCACCACCACCACCACCACCACAAGCAGTAGCAGCAGCAACGGTAAGGGCAGCACTTGTACCGCCGCTCTCTCCGCCCTCAAGCGCCTCCAGCACCCTCTCCGGCAACACGTCCAGCAGCGCCTCGAACCGCGCGTGCAGGCGGTGTCGGTACTGCTGCTCCACCATGTTGTGGTTGGTCCGCGCGCGTTGGTGCTCGGCCGACTCGCCTGGCTTGGGGGACGGCGCGGGCCGCTTGAAGCGGCGGGCTGCCGTGCGGAGGGTCGGGCCCGTGGACGGGGACGAGGTGTCGGGTTTTGGTTGGGTTGGGAGTAATTTTAGGGGTGCTGCTGCTGCTGCTGCTGCTGCTGTTGTTGTTTTTGTTGTTGTTGTTGTTGACGTTGCGAGTGGGCCGGGGCTTTTCGTTTTCTTGGGAGGACTGCATGAAGTGAGTTGGTTTGGTGGGCTTGGAGGGAGTCGTTTGGGGGGTTGGTTTGTCGGGTGGATTTGTGATGTGACACGGCTCAGGCTCCCGGCGAGGTTGGGAAGAGGAACATGGTGGAAAAGCGTATCCTCGAGGAATGGTTCGTTCGGTGGGCCGGGGGCTTGAATGGGAGCGACCCAGGGCGCGTTGAACTCGTTGGGAATCCCGTGCGGCGGTAGTGATGGGGGCGCGGGAGCCCTGGGGTATGGATGGTTGAAGTTTAGGTGGAAGCCGGGGTTTCTAGGCCAATCTTGAAGCCCAGTATCAAAGGTGGGTGGCGTTATCGTGCCCGAAGAGTAGAGCAGTATGTCTAGCTGGCTGCTGAACCTGCCACCCGCCCCGTCGCCCGCGGTTGGGCTTATCGGACTAACCGGATCCCAGCAGCCGGCGACGGACGAGAGATCGTGCCTCGGCCACGCGGGCGGTGATGCCGCCGGAACAGTCGGCGCCGGACTGGGCAATCCATAAGCATGCATAGATCCTTGTTGCTGTGCATGGACAAAAGGCTCGTCGAAGGCTGGCGGATAACCTGACGTCTGCCCGGGTGCCCAAGGAGCGGGATGGACATCGACGGGCGGCTGAGCAAGAGAGGCTGGCGGCGGCGCCATGCAATCATGCAGCCCGTCGAGTGCCTAGGAACTTGTCAGCAATGTGCTCTGTGGCTCTTCACCATGGCAGGCGGAAAGAGTGGACCAAAGAACTCCAGGTTGGCGAGAGCGGGGAAGCTTCAACGTTATTCCAACCAGTTGGATTGTACTGTAATACTGTATGTATGTGGTAGGTATGTACATACCTGGGACGGTCGATTGGCAGACCAAGCTTGATTGTGGTTCATCGTTTCCTCGCCGCTTGAACAGCATTGGAAGCTCCCTCTTGTCGTCGTTTGTAGTTGTGAGGGAGAACAAAGGTTGGGGCGACGCTGGGGGATGGTTTGCGGCAGCGTTCCCGACGCCCAGGAACCGAGTGCCCGAGTCCGGCCTTAAAGGCGGCGGTCCGGGTGGTATTTGCATTGGACAACAGCACTGGATGGTGCGCCACCGGGGCGAGCTCTTCCTTCCCGGTCGAGTTGAGTGGCCTGGAAAAAAACGGGGCAGCTCTTGGGCAACGGATACCCTCAGGAAACCCCCGCTAGATAGAGCGCCAACGCAGTATTCGCTCCCTCTCTCCTTGTGGCTGGTTTACGGGCACGGGTTTGTGGCACGTTGAAGCTCGGAGACGACTGGTTTCCCGAGATGCTACGGACTACACTACCACCTCCGAAGAGCGCTGGTTACGGCGGGGCGCTGGTAGTTGCTTGTGTGAGGAAGGATTCACTCCCCTGGGAGCTCCCATGGAAACACGCCGGCACAGATAGGTACCTGGGTAGGTAGGTACGCAGTGGGTTGGCCATGGGCCCGCCGCTCCATGCCGCCCGCTAGCAGGCAAGCGTCCTGGTGCATTCGCTCCGTGTCTGCAGCGAAATGGATCGTGGCAGACCCGCCTGCTGCCATTGGACATTGGGAGACGGCGAGCTGCCCGCCAATGAGACTTGCCCTCGCGACGGGTCTGCGCGGGGCCCTTCGCGCAAATTAGCATCCATTGTTGGCGACGGAGAACCTTCCGCCAATCCAAGCCTTGCTTTTGGGCCTTCGTGGGGCTATGTTTTCCGGGTGGCATACCCATGGCTCATCCTGACCCACGCCGCCTGGCTGTTTCTTGGGCAGGCCCCAGTCGTTGCGTCCATTGTGGACGTGGGATTGCGCCAGCACGGCATGCAAGCGGGATCGCTGATGTTGCAAGCTCTCGTGTTTTGAGGCTGGCCGAAATCAGCAAAATTGGGTATCAAAGAAACGGGATCAATCACCGCAACCACGACCGTCACAGACTCTCAGGAATACCCCGCCCCGGCCGGCGCCGTGTCTGAACTACTCTGTGTGTGCGTTCCAAGGAACTCCGCGCGCAGGCGAGGCTGCAGCACCCTCTCCTGTGTCCTACATACGGTAGTGACTATGTGTACACACACAATATTACAATATGCGCCATGTTGCCTTTTCGGCGGGGCCTGTCGGCTGTTGGCGGAATGCTGCAGGACAACAATTTGTCTCCAAGTGCTCAAGAGGCAGGCGACGACGATCTTTTCCTGGCGCTGGCTGGTGCCGTCCCCGTTTGGGCCGCTTAACCGAGGTCTCTGCAGCATCCGCTCCCTTCCCGTCTCCCAAAACGCGGGATTACAGGCGTATGCCGTCCATTGCAACGCGCGAGACCAGGATTCGAGGAAGGCCGAGAGGGCCGCCCCGGGCGAGACTTTGACCGCAGTGGCAGGCCAGGGCGCTGCAGCCAGATTCGTGAACCCTGTCAAACCGGCGAGGACACGACTCGAATGCGTCGCGGGACGCCTGGGTTGCGCATGTTGTCCCCCGCACCATCCTTCCCATATTTGCAGATGCGACTGCTCACATTCGGGAATTCAAGCGACTCTGGCGTGGACTCGGTAATTCAGTGATGGTGGCATGTATTCCCGGTGGTCGAACTTGCAAGCGAGGAAATTCTGGGTTGCTGCGATTGCAGTCCCCCTGGTCTCATCCTGACGATCGGCGAAGGGCTGCTTGGTGAGCGCCGACGGCTGGCTGAGGCCACCCCCACTAGCCGTAGCCGTGCCAGACTGTGACTCTAAAACGGGGGAACATTGTGCAAGATCAGCTGCCCGTCTTATCCTGCTGTAAGACAGTATTGCAGTGTGGTATCCCAGGTGCCCGGACTTTGGTTTGTTCGAAAAGACGGACCGAAATTCAATTCTGAAACCTCCGACTGAAGGCGCATGATGAATGAAAGCTTGATATTGGGGTGGGTGGGGTTCTCCGAGCACAGTCACCAGTCACCACGGTACTAGGAGCTGAGATGCAACCGAGTGAAGCCTTGGGAGAATGGATGCATTGCTCCAGGGCAGGGCCTGTGGCACCCGGCGACAAAGCAGCGGCGGCCCAACAGCTCGCGCTTTGCTGGCTGGACCGTGCTTTGATTGACAAACCCATCACCACCAATGGGAGGGACTTGGACATCCTATCTGCTGCAGCCCGACTTGGAGTGCTTCGTTCCATTCTGATCTGTCCTTTTCCAAGCTTCTGCATCTTCAGACTTCTTCAACCCGTAGTACGGTAATATTTTCAACTTGTTTGGGAACGCCGATGTCCCCGGTGGGGCGCTCGAACGGAGTGAATCGTCGAAATAAGGGCGTTGCGCACGGCCTGTTGGTCCGCGCCGTCCGCTGCTTGGGCTGCTCTGCCCTGCGATTAAGACCTGCCAATTCCTCGCTTCCAGATCGGCGGATCAACCAGCCCACCGACGCCGAGCGGACACGGGCTTCGCTTCTCGTGAGATAATACATACCTAACACTGGGGAGCGTTGTTCCACGTTCCAGACGGCATCCCCGCTGTGGAGCAAGCGGAGGGGTCCGCGAACGGCCCCGAATGCCGCCGATCGCCAAGAGCCTAGACGCAAGCTTCCGAGACTAATTCAACGTCAATTGTTGAATCGGAATCAATAGCGTGTTGTCCTCCTAATTTCATCAGAAACGATATTCCTCTTTTAGATAGGGCGCAATGGGCGATGCCGCGAACTGGCTGGGTGGGAAGGACGGCAGGCGGCACTCTGCTTGCTATCAAATGCGGGCCCCCGAGCTGTCCAACTGTCCCGCATCTGCTTGGCTCTCCAGCCTTTTATAGCAAATAGGCATCCGTCCCGACTCGTTGGCTCGGTAGCACTGCAGCCGGGCCGTCAAGGAACCACCACCCAGACTTGCCGAGATCGGGGCTCCCCAACTTTCTTGCAACGTCCCCCAGGGTTTTATTAGAGCGACAAGACTCTTTCCTCGTCATCGTTCGACCAACATCAAATGTGTAGCTGTTCTAGAAAGATTCGGAACGTAATGAGACGTTCCAGGACCCCCCGGCCTCTCTTTTCCCAAAATATCTCGTTGGCGAGACGCCGATCTCATTTTTGGCCAAGCCCCTTTCCTAAAGCGGGCATCCATGCCTATCCGTAGGTAGCCATGGGCCCATGATGGGGGGCATCATGCAGCACGAGCAACGACTCACACAGCGCCTCAAACGTGACATCAGCGGCTTTACCCCAACGGCGCCACAGACCCAAAGGAAGCTTTTCTCGTGTGTTTCTGAGCTGCGGACTCACCTCAAAGCGAGGTCCGCCGATCTCAATAGCTGATCTTGAGCGTCGCTCCGGCGTTGGCTACAATCGCACGTTCATCTACCGCGTGGTGAGACAGACCTCTGCCCATGAGTATGTACCTAGGTAGTTATACGCCACCGGACTGTATGTGATATAATTACCGGCACCAGACGAAAGGCTTGTGCTCACACCTCCGTACATAGCAGAAGTAGAACCAGATGAGATCTCCACAGCGCCATAATCGTATGCAGTTGCTGATACTTGCTTTTGAGAGGCAGAGAGGCCAGGTGGCACCAACCACGCGATGGCTCTGTTTCTTGTCGTTGTGGAGAGAAGCGGGGTAGGCGACTTGAAGGATCAAGTTGTACTACCTTGCGAGTCTCAACAGATCGGACCCATCACAGCGGATCCCGGGTTTTGGGACGAGAAAAGAAAGCTGCCGTGAAACTGTTTCTGAATAACACTGAGGGTGCACAAAATACCTGATAAAAAAGCATTGCAACAAACCAAAGACAAGGAATAATGAGCCATCATCTTGTCAAGAGTGTCACCACTAATACAATGGGTGATTTGGGAGACAGGAATACGGTAATTCCATGGCAGGGACTGATATTTGGGATCAACGGAGCAGATATGAGAAGAGAGGGTGTAGAGTCACCCGGTCTCGTGATACATGCTATAGCATCATTGATTAGCAGCTACAGAGCGAAGTACTGAGAAAACCCCACACTCTGCGCCTAACTCCTGGTGACAAGAACTGGGTTTACATGACTCCGATGCCAATAATAGCAAGACAAACCCCATCAATATAGCTGTCCGGAAAAACGCCCGATCCATCCTCGCCCCGCCGCACAAGAAAAATCGACATTTTACCCTTCAGTTGATGCGATAAGCATCATACACGATCTCGGCACCCCTCCGGCACCCGCTGCCAAGCCAGAGGCCGGTGTTTATCTCCTGATAGCGTTCGTCGCCCGTCTCGAGCTCCATGGTTACGCGGAGCCGGTACCGGTGAGCGGCCACGTTGTCTGCAGCGACCGGGTCCTGCAACCTCTCCATGACATCCCGTTCGCCGGTCAACCATCCGGTGATCTTGCAGATGATCAGCGCGGGATGCTCGTCGTTGGTCTGCATGAGGTACCGCGCGTCGATGCGTGTTGCCGTGTCCTTGACTGCCGTCTGGGTGTCTTGCCCGCTTGCCTGGGGGGAGGGGTTACTGTTAGTTTTGCGTCGGAGGAGAGAGGGATGGGATAAGAGGGTTGACGCACTAGAAGAACACCCTTGCCCCAACTGCCGGCCCACTGTCCACCAATGCACGAGATCCAGCTTTGCCGACCCGAAGCGCCGGCGCCTATGTTCAGCTTTGGCTTGACTCGTATGCTCATGCGGAAGTCGAGGTCGACGGAGGGTGCGGGCAGAGCGAGCGAGCTCGCGACGTCGTCCTCGTCGAACTGATGGCGGAGATTGTTGGCGGGTATCTTGTCCTTGAGCACGGCCTGGTACCCGGGGCATGTCATCAGATGCTCCCTCTGCCTCGACGTGTTCTTGGCCCGGACGACGTTGCAGTAGATGCAGCGCGCAGACATGCACTTGTCATCCTCCTTTGCGCGAAACTCGACAAAGGCGGCGTGAACGTCGCGCAAGGGGATCTCGGGCATATTGGAGCCCGAAGACGGCTTTGTCTTCTGCTTCTTGGCTGCGGGTGGCCCATCGGCCCCCAGCGACGGCCGGCCATGGCTTGGGGACCCGTTGATGCGCGGGTTCGGCATGAAGCTCAGGTTGGTGTGATCGGCGCCGACATCGTCGTGGCCGTACGAAGGGATGGGGGGAAGCGGTGGCCCATGCTGCATGTGCGGTGCGTGATGTGTGTGGGATGCGTGAGGTGCATGAGGTGCGTGGGCGGCATGGCCTGCATGGCCTGCGTCGTTGGAAGCCGGCGGCGGGGGGGGAGGCGGGAGAGGAGCGGGAGGATGGCCCGGGGGCGGTGGAGCTGTTGATACCGCTGCTGATGCCGCTGAGACGGCCGAGGCTTGGAGGGCTGCGTCGGGATGGGCCTGGAGGTAAGGCGCGCACTGTAGGAGGTGTTGCTTCTGACGGGTGGTGTTCTTCGCTCTGACGACCTGACAGTAAATGCACTGGACGCTCATGCATTTATCCTGATCTTTCGGAGTGTCAGCTGGGACGCCAGGGGGTAATATACAGTCAATACGGCGGAGAGCGTGTCCAAGATGGAGTTTGCAAAATTCCAGAAAAACCAACCTCCAGCCTTGAATTCAACAAACGCAGCGTGGACATCCTGATCCACGTGTCGTGGCATGATTGAGACTGCTGGCACAACCAAAATGATTTGAAGAGCAATGCCGCTTCGGTGCTGCTCAAGCTGCGCGATGTCGCGTTCTGAAAGCGCGTCACGAAACCTTGGAAATCGTAATCAAGACGACAAGCGGGTTTCAGCCTGTCACGTGACAGTAAATGATTAGCTCAACTTTTCAGACAGATCCTGGTTCGTAAACAAAAAGCTTCGGTCAGACGTCAGCACACTAGTTTTAACCCGTATCTTGCCGAAGACCCGAATGTCAACCAAAAAAAAAAAAAAAGACAAATTAGGTAGACAACCACAAGCTAATAGGCGAGGCAGAAAGGCACCAATTTCTATGGGAGGGCACAACCTAGGTATCCAACGTCACGCCAGTCACAGGGATCCATCACGTGCTCTGCAGGTCCATGAACGTGCTGAGTACTGGGAGCACAGCTAGCGCTTGCGCGTACCAGAGCTCGTAACCCCTGCCTCGACATCGTCGTCGGCGTTCGGATGATACGCAGCCATTCCACTTGATGAAATTTCTTTGCGCGGTGGAGTGTAGCAGCCTTCTCCTCAAGACAATGGCCTGGTAGAAAACAAAAGTGGGACAAGATACGATGATTTGTGGTGTTAAGACACATGCAATGACAAGAAATCAGAGGAATAGATCAAGGTCACCTTATGAAAACCGCGACAAATAGTTAGGTAGGTACATTATAAATAGCTGCCAACGAGGGTTACAGGAACTTGCAAGAAAAAACAGCAACGATGAGCCCTCTCGGCGAAGAAAAGGCTTAAAGCATTTATTATTTTATGCCAATAGCTGGCACAAGTAGCTATTTTGAGTTAAGATTGCAAATCAAAGAACAGGTCTTCAGTCTTTAAAGCCAGATTTGGATTTGTGAGCTCCTTAAAACTTCCATCCTTGAAGCACTGCTCTGGTCAGCGCTTGCCAAGATCGTATTCAAGGCGTTCAGAAACCAGCAAACTTACAGTGAATTACAAGTCTGATCCACCAAACCCAGGGGATAATTACTCCCTCAAACGTGCGGTAATTATACTGCATTTGCGCGAAGCCTTGGTAATGCTTGCGGAAATGGGAAGTAACCCCGGGCCTGAAGCACAAGGTATAGAGAATCTCTCAGTTGTGATATCTCTTGTGCATACGTGGCAGAGCAAGGACAGGACGTCAGGAGATTACCCTTTTATATTTGTTTGGCCGCATGATTGCAGGATGGTTTCAACGTGCACAAACAAGCATTGACACAACGTTTGCTTGCTTTAAAGTCCTATGTACGTTGCATACCAGGTACCCATTTGCATCCGGGTAGTGAGTAAGAGGCTAGACTGCGAGTTACATGGCAATAGGTGTCCACAAGTTGACGGCATGAGCACATAAAGATACTGCACCTACTGCGTAGTTCAGAGCACAGGAGCGTGAATGCGACGAGGTAAGCCCGAAGCTTGGACTAATTACCCATAGGTCACATTTCTCTTACTTACGCTAAGCATCAAAGGGGGGATCATAGAGACGATGCCCCCGTTGACACCAGCACTGCGTCGCCCATGTTTTTATCTGCCGCCCTTGTCATGAGTCTTTGACTGGTGTGCGTAAAAGGGGTTCTAGCTATTTGTAACTGCATTGTTCATTACTGGAAGTCGCCCACATACATGACTCGCTTAGCTTGGGGCAGCCCGATATGTTGACTATCCGGGGCACGCGGGTCGCCATCGCCACTTCAAGTCTGCGACTGTCCCCCAAGACCTCTTTCCCTCGCATTCCGCAGCTGCGCCTCCCCTTCCCGGGGCTCATCTCTCGCTCTATAGGTCTTTTGCACTGATGCAGCTCAAATTTTGGGTTTTGCGCACTCTTGGCCTCCGCTTGGATATTAGCATCTCGCCAGCAGCCTTTATATCTGCATCCTTCAGTCGCCAAATTTATCCTTCTTGCGCATTACTCCCCTTCATACCGCCTACCCTAATTCCTATCCCAATTTACAACAGAATTATTTTTCAGGGGATCCGGGCAATCCTTAGCATGGCAGACTCGGGTGACCTCGACATGTCGTTCGACTTCGAATCCATGTATGCCTTGGACTCAGGGGAACTCGACTTATCCTTCGACTTCGAACCCGAATCCGCGCCTCGCTTGTCGCACTCGAAGGAGACCGAGTTGTTCTTCAACGACTCCGAGGCCTTCGACAAGCCAGATTCACAACAACGCAGCTCTCTAACAATATTGGGGCCGCCCTGGGTGAGTAGACGCAGTAAGATACGCTGCTCCTCGGCCAATGCTGGCTTCGCCAGCCCGTTTGTCTAACTTAGCTTGCGCAGCGGAAGAGGGCAGTCCCCCCGCGCAGCGACTACATCTTGCACAGGGCACGCTGTCTTAAGCTGCGAGTTCACGAACGCTACGCTCCCCTCATTCCATCGCCGCTTCGGATAATGACCACGGCATCGGAGCTGCTCGACCCCGCGCTGCCTGATCTCGAAATGACCGATGCAGTTCTGTCCGATACGGACTCAACAATGACAGGGAGCCAAAGTGCGCCGAGTTCAATCTCGGATGAGCCGGAAGACTCTGGTTGACAGCTAGACATGGCCAGCAAAGCGGGAGGTATTCGAACCCGGTTTCTCGTCGCACAGCCATGCTGGAATTTTGGATTTAAGGCCGATACCATACAGAAAGGCGACAGCACCCTACATACGGGGTTCGCAAGTTTAGAAGCGGCAGGTCGGGCACATGGGTAGAATGGTAGCATCTTACGAGTTCCAACCGGAGGATGCCTCGAGGTATAGCGATTGCAGGGATTTGCTTTTGTTCATCAGCGCTACTGCAATAGATGTTAAGCGCCACGAATCCACAGTTGGAGGCTATCCATAGCTATGGTATTTTCATAAACAATATCCTTCCGAGAAGTTTGAATGCAACCGGAGCTCAAAGTTCAATGTGGTTGCTGGTGGGGGGACGGCATCGTACCTACAGTGAGAGCGGATGGGCTCCAGCTCAGCCCAGTGCTCACACCCAACGGGGCGAGTTACTTTACCTGCAGCCTGCATTTGTAATTTGCGACCGGAAAAGCTTATTGGTGATGCCACACGTTAAGCTGGGGTGTTGGAACACAGACGTCACGGAACATGCAAGCTCCGCACAAAACGCAGCGGGAAGACGGAGTCATTAGGCCGTATGCCCAGTCCAGCCCTGTCGCATCATAGACACGTCACGGCCGCACGTCGCTGGAACTCGCCGCGAAAATCACCAGACCGAACATTAAACAAGCCGCGCCGCGCAGTGGCCGCGATCAGTTGCGGAGTGCTCCATGGAGGGGAACGAACCCAGAAAAGCAAAATGAAGAGAAAGGCGCATCGCCATTTATGCCGGGGACCAGTGGCGGAGAGGCTGGGTTCATTCAACTTATATTCGAGGGCTCCTCAACCATGAACCGCCAGTTTAACCTCAGGTGTTCAACAACAAGACACCCAGCTCTGTTGTCGCAACCTGGTCAAGCCCGGGGCGGGGCGAGCGGAATCCAGTCCAAGCTGCAAGCTGCCCCGTAGCTGTAGGTGGTTGCCGGCGACCTGGCCTTTTAGCTTAGCAATCAAACGGCAAGCTGCGGGAGTCCAGCCATGACCTGCGTCCAGAAGGGATTCCCCTGACAACCCCCGATTCGTCGAGTCCACGAAATCACCGCTTGATGCTTGACGATCCCCATCGACGAAAACAATAAACTCTCAAGGTGCGCCTGGAGCTCAGCGGCCAGCTTGGTCTGTTGGGCTGCCTGAACGTCGACTGGGCGGGATTCGCGGTGATTTATAGACGAGGTTGGTGCTTGAAAAATTTCACAACAAAGCAGTCCTTGTCGCCCACTCTCGTGTATCGAAAGCAGAGTTCGGGTCGCGAGTCCAGCACGTGGATTTTATCTTCGACGGTGTCGACGGTCACGACTGCCCTCGCGCTTTCGTGGACGGCGAGATGCCGAGCGGCTTGGCCAACCAGAGGAGTTGCCGCCCACTTATTCTTCCCACCGATGCCGGGGACGGGTTTTGTGGGACTGTGATGCTGCCAGGATATGGTTAATCTCACCCCCTCGACTCGATAAACTGTGCCTGAAGGAAGTTTCGACGGGTTCCACCGTTGCCACCTGTTGGCACAGCGAGGGACTGCCTCGGAGTGGCTGGCGAGTCGAACCCTCATCGGCCCGCCTCGCGTATTGGTCAATGGCGGCTCAGAACTGCCCCATTCCTTATCCATATCATGGACGCTAATAATAATAGGGTCTCGCGAAGATGTTTTATTTCGCGAGCGCCCGTCGCTCGTGGCTCGTGGTTATCTGACGATCGCCGCAGGGGAAGAGTTCTCTGGACTCTCATTGCCGAGTGCTTCCGAGCAAAAGCCGTACCATGGATATAAGTCGTGACGGATGCCCCAAGATGGCCCTTCAAAAGAGACGCCGAATAAAACAAGTGTGGTGTTGGACGTCCGGAATAGTCGGTCGCGATCTACATTCTTTCTTGCTTAGGGGACTGCCTTATTACTAGTAGTAGTTTCTTTTTTCTTTTTCATAAGCCACTCTCTCCCTATCTTTCCACAGGCGGGAACTGAACCAACATCCCCGAGGTCAACACATAAAACGAAGCTTGCAGTATACCGATCATTCCCCGGCGACTTGTCGACGAAAGATACTACTTGGAGGAAGCGTCACCGAGTCACCAAGCCGCACGCCGGATCGCCCTGTACCCACCAGAACATGGACAAAACAAACAAGCCCCCGGGGGGGGAGACGCAGCATGATTACAAGCTGGTCGCCTTCGCGGACGGCGATCCGGAGAACCCGAAGAATTGGTCCAAAGCATACAAGTGGTACATCACCATGGTCGTGGCCGTAACGTGCTTCGTCGTCGCCTTCTGCTCCAGTGTTATTACCGCCGACGTACCAGGGGTGGCTGAATCCTTTGGTGTCAGCCATGAAGCTGCTCTTGTGCCCATTTCCGTGTTTGTCGTTGGCTTCGGTGTTGGTGAGTTTTCGCCATGACTTGCTCCTGAGTCGCGACCGGGTCGAATGGAACTGACGCCTTCTCCAGGTCCCATGATTTTCGCCCCCCTCTCGGAGGTCTACGGAAGACGCATCATCTAGTACGGAATCCCGCTTTTCAAATCCAACACCAGCTGGATGCTGACAACTTGGACCTTTAGTACCTCCACTCTTTTACTCGCCGTCATCTTCATCATTCCTTGCGCGGTCGCCCAAAACATCGGCACCCTCATCGTCTGCAGGACAATCGATGGCATCGCCTTCTCCGCACCCATGACGCTTGTTGGCGGCACCCTTGCCGATCTGTGGCGTAACGAAGAGCGTGGTGTCCCCATGGCCGCCTTCTCTGCCGCTCCTTTCATCGGCCCTGCGAGTACGTCTCACAATTCTCACTCCCTGGGTCAGTGCTGGTAGGTATCCTGTGACTGACACTTTCCACAGTCGGTCCGCTCATTGGCGGTTTCCTCTCCGACGCTGCTGGCTGGCGCTGGTTATACTGGATCCAGCTCATCTTTGCCTTCGTCGTCTGGGTCCTGATCACCTTCACCGTCCCCGAGACCTACGCCCCGACCATCCTGGCTCGCCGTGCCGCAAAACTGCGAAAGCAGACCGGCGACAGCGGCCACGTCACGGAAGCCGAGCTGGACCCCCGCCCGTTCTCGGCGCGGCTCGGCGTCTTCCTGATCCGGCCCTTCCAGCTCCTCTTCGGCGAGCTCATCGTCTTCCTCATCAGCCTTTACATGTCGGTCCTCTACGGCCTCCTGTACATGTTCTTCGTCGCCTATCCCATTATCTTTGAGGTCCGCAAGGGCTACTCGTCGGGCATCACGGGCCTCATGTTCATCCCCGTGGCCGTCGGCGTCGTCCTCTCGGCCGCCTGCGCGCCGTGGGTCAACAAGCACTACCTCACGCTCGTCATCAAGCACGACGGCCGCCCGCCCGCCGAGACCCGCCTCATCCCCATGATGGTCAGCTGCTGGTTCATCCCCATCGGCCTGTTCATCTTTGCCTGGACCTCGTACGAGCGCCTGACCTGGGTCGGCCCCTGCCTCGCCGGCCTGCCCGTCGGATTCGGCTTCATCTTCCTCTACAACGCGGCCAACAACTACCTCGTCGACTCGTACCAGCACCAGGCCGCGTCGGCGCTCGCCGCCAAGACGTGCATCCGCTCCTTCTGGGGCGCCGGCGTCGTGCTCTTCACCGAGCAGATGTACGACCGCATGGGCGACCAGTGGGCGTCGTCGCTGCTTGCCTTCCTCAGTCTCGCGTGCTGCGCCATTCCGTTTCTGTTCTGGAAGTATGGCGCCGCGATCCGGAGGAGGAGCCGGTATGCTTATGGCGGGGACGACGAGGAGACGTCGACGGATTCGGACGTCGAGAAGAGGAACAGCGGCCGCACTGTGGACCCCAATGCGCCGCTGCATGACGATTTGGAAGACCTGCGGCAGGCGAGGAGCTATGTTGCTAACCCGTAAAGGGTGACGCCTGTTCGGATACCTTAGACCAAAAGGCTGCAGCAGAAAGCCGGTCCGGACCCCCTCGCCGCCATCGGGGCCATACAGCCCGCGGGGGATACTGCGGCGGAAAACCTGAAGATCGACCTGGAAAACCTGAACGTGAAGGCCTCCCTATCGTCTGGGAACCGAGCTAGAAGGGCTGGGCTGGGGTTCGGGCTGGACGACGATGACAAAGGCGACGGCTTGGATACCGAGCCGGTTAACATCTTGGAGGACTCGGGGGAAGGCAAGGGCGCGGAGGATGATGGCTTCAAGAGGAATACATTCGGAAAGTAGAGAGCTGATGAACCCGGAGGACGAGGATTCCGATAGAAATACATTATGGGAAGCTACCTAATTTGCTTCTTCCTTGTCTAGGACTACTTCCCCCTCCTCGTCGGGGACACCCGCCTCAACCCGGAACATTGCCCGGAGTTCCGCATCGTATTCTTCCCTTTCCCGCAGTTTTCGCATGGTGGTCTCCCTCACTCGCTGGGCCCAAAAGCCGGCAAAGTATGCACCGACTTTCTCTGGAATGCCTTGCGAGATGAACTGGGGCCGTAGCTGGAGCTCAAAAAGTTGATACATGGCGCTGATGGAGTCCAAAGCGTGGAAGAACCACGAAGCTTTGGATGAATAGGACTTCTCAATGGTTCTTGAGAGGTCGCCGGACATCTCGCGTTCTTCCTCCTTGAATGCGACCATGAAAATCTTCCTCGCCGCAGCATACTCGGCTGAGTACTGAGGTAAGCAGACTTCGTCGATGCTCCTCGAGGTAATCCAACACGGGATGTCGATCATCTGGGCCGAGCGAGCGCATATCCATTCGAGGTCAATAAGACTCGTAATGTTCCAATCATCGTCCACAATCAGATTTCCTGGGTGAAGATCAGTCAGTTGCATGTAGAACGGTCCTTGCCTGAGGGCCCGATCGAGGTACTGCTGTGACATGATTCGCAGGATCGCTTGGACGGCCATTTGGTAGTAGCAGTCCTCCCTGCTCTTTATGGCGTTCTTCTGGGCAAGAAAGCGGTTGTCATGTAAGGTTAAGAGATCTGTGACGTAAGGGTCGACGCTTTCATAGGTTTGGCCAGAGTCCATGACCCGGGACGCTCCGTTGTTCTCAATGATTGCGATGCCGCTAGTAAGCGGGCGGTTGGTGAGGGAAATCGTTCCCATATTCGGATCAAAGGTGAAGGACCCAATGCGGTTGAGCGGGACACGCGCGAGCTTGAGGATCAGGCGTGAGATGCCGCGGAACAAATTCTGCCTCTTTGCTGGGTCTACTAGCGTAGAAAACCATGAGTTGGCGAGCGGCTTCCCTTTGTCAATGAATTCAAGCAGGATGTATCCTGCCGGGAAATCATGGATCCACGGGTTCTCAACGTAGTACGATGGGATAGGCCAACGGAACCAGGCGCAGATCCGTCTTCGGAGCCATCTAGTCCATCTTTGATACCATGGGAGGAGACTCGCGTGGGTGAACTGTAAAGCGTGTCCGCCCCCTTCGTTCCCCTCCTTTTCAATAGGCAATTGAAAAAGGGAATACAATAAGGTATAGGGAAGGAATAAACCCAGTCAACTCACGTGGCGGCCATTCGGAAAGCCAAAGCCGTAAAGCCGAGGTATGGGTATGTCCGGGCAGTTTTCCTGCATCCAGATATACGTGGCGACCTCGCATCGCATCTTCTCTTCGACCATCCCAGTCAGCCTGTGCGCCATCGGGACCCGCAGCAGAAGGTGCGAGCCTGCGGTGGTGCCGGTGGATGGGTCGTCGACACGGATTGGGACACATTTGTTGAAGCTCCCAGCGGGCCATTTCTCGGTTGGTTCCACGACGCATCGCGTCGCTTCAATACGGAGGTGGTGGGCGGCGAGGCTGGAAAGCCGGCCTTGTTCGCTCTGCTGCTGCAAGTCGGCCGTGGCCGAGACGGCGCTGCAATGCCACGCGATTCGCCGGATGATGTCCTCCTCGGATTCCTGCGCGCATGTGAAGCCGATGCGATGCGGTCGCCATTGTACAGTGGGAGGGTGATAGGCATGTCACCAGACTTGGATTGATGCTGGTCTTGGTTTTTTAGGCCCCATGGGAAACTAAATTACAGCGCGTGTTCATTGCTAAAAGCCGTTGAGGTCACATGACGGGCCCCCCGGAGGTGGTCGGCGCGTGTTTGTGCCAATCCTGCCAGGCCCGTCCGGAGCGATGGAAGACTGACTGCAAATCATCAAAAGACAACGTCTACTAAGGCTGGCCGCCGGCTCGTGCCAATTTGGCATCCGCAGAGACGATCGCGCAGCAAAGGGAAAGGTGACGGAGCAACCGTTTCAAGAGAAACAAGCGGGGCCGCCGGCCTCAGCCCGCCGTGATTGGTGCAACCCTATTCTGGCAGAACGTAAAATCGACGCCGTCCAGGCTTTTCTGAAGGCTTTCTATGATGAAAACAAAGTGGAGATAGCAACGTGCTCGATTTGCTATATGAAGAAGAAACCAAGTGTATGGGTAGCTCCATGCATATCGGCTGCGAGCAGGTCGAGTATACACGTCAACTGACCCCCCCTCCCAACCTCAACTAACCTATTGAATTGGGGTAGGAAGTCTCCGTCTGGACAGATAGGGCTTAAGGTAGCGGAGCCAGAATTTTTGTTCATTTCTGCGGTATGCGCATTCGTTCATGTATTTAAGACTAGACTGGAGGACCTCCTTTTGAGGCAAACAAGCATTCTTCATTCCTATTTTCTAGGGGGGTACCAGTGTTGACTGACAGTCTCCCGTGCTTCCTCTCCGGGTAACCAGACGGAGAGTATCATCAGCGGTCACCAATTCTATCGAGGGTTCGAGATACAACACTTTGAGCCACATCTGTTTGTTGAGACAGATCTCCTCTCCTTACACACATGTCACATGATATATAGGGGGCCCCTAGCCTTGCAAAGGCAAGGATGTCCTTTTGCCTGCGTTGTGACAGGATCCACCGGCTGAAAGCGATGGCTACGTTGCAAGTGCCTCTGTGACCGTGACTCACTATCGACTGGCTCAGGAAACCCTTCGATGAGGCAAGGCGAGCTGGACGGAGGCATTGCTCCCACGACTAGCGGCAACCATGCTGGGAGCGGAGACGCCCTGGACGGCGACCGTGGTCAATCAACGCCCAGGTCTTGTTCCACCCCAGGGCCGCTCAAATCACATGGCAGTCAAATGCCACCAACGGAGAGGAAATTCTTGTTGGGAGCAGCTGCAGCCACTGCTGGATGCGGACGCCATGGCCAAGGCAGTGGCTAGCTAGTCAAGTAGGAGGTGCAGTAGGAGTTATATATCACAACATATGATCACGGCGGGGTCAGCACATTGTTCCTCTTGGTTTCTCTGCATGGAATCATAGAAAAAGCGACTAAAACTGCATGGATGAGCGACTTGGGCTTAGCTTCGGAAACAAAACTCTGGCTAGTCTCTCGGAAACAGACGCACCTCATGCCCACGTCACACGCTTTGGGATCAGCTGGGCGCCTGCTATGGCGGTCACTGCATGTCCTAAGAACCGCCGAGCTGGGACGGCGCCGTGCTAAGCCTAGACGAGAGATAACTAGGTATTCGCTGCCATCCAAGTTCGCCGCAACGGGGGTCGGCGGGCCCAAAGAACTTCCCCTTCCACAGCGCGGCAGAAACTTCGACACGTGGATCCGCCAGTCGGGACGGTTCCGGGTGTTCCTTCTCTGACCCCACGCCAAGGAGCGGGGTCGGCATCGCTACCGAGACAACCACGCTAGCGTTTTGCTCGTTGGCGCAGAACTTTCCGACAGACCGACACCCAACAGCACGGCCTGGGGCTGAGACACGCGCATCTCAATGGCGCGAGATTCAGGCCTTGGCGGCGGTGAAATACCTTCCCCCCCCCCCCCAGAAAAGGTGTCATGCCCCTGTTCATATCGGAGTGCCTTTCCCGAAAAAGATGTGACCGCTCCGTCGTGAAGCTGACATCGAGGTTGTGGGAACACGACCCCCCCTGGCTTCTCAAGACAAGACGCTAACTTTAACGAACATGCTTCCTGGTTGGGTCCAAGGCCCCAAGGGCCTGCTGGGTGTGGATTCATGTTGGGGTGCAAAGAGGGCAACGGGGGCCACAAAATGCAAGCCCGGCAGTCGTAGAGACGGAGATAAAAAGAAGGCCGGAAGCCAAAGGATGAATGCGTCCCAGACCCTTCATCCTTGCATCTATAAGCGGACGGAGACCTCGTTTTCTCCCAGCTTCAAGAACTCATCAGTGTGTCAGTGTGGTTCATAAAGAGGATTGTATTGTATTGCCTTTGACAATGAGGTGCTCCAGCCTCACCCTGGGGTCATACCTCTTCTTCCTCTCCCTCTCCCCCCTCGCGGCGCTCGCGCTCGCAACACCCACCACCATCTTCACCCTCCCCGGCGCCGTAAAGCCGGCATCCTGGTTCGAGAACCTCGCCGTCCGACCCAACGGCAAGATCCTGGCCACGCGCGGCGACGCCCCCGAAATCTGGCAGATCGACCCGGCCACAAACACGGGCGCTCTCCTCGTCACTGTGACGGGCGCCTTCAACCTGACGGGCATCGCCGAGGTCTTCCCGCACCGGCGGCCCCAATACTCGTCCTCCAGCTGCCCCGAGACCTACGTCTTCGGCAGCTCCTACATCCCGGCCCCTCTCCAGGTCGACCCCGGCAGCGCCAAAGTCTGGACGCTCCAGTTCCCCACCAGCACCAGCACCACCCCAACCGTCTCCCTCCTCGCCGCCATGCCCACGGCGGGCTTCATCAACGGCGTGGCCGCTTGGGGCGCCGGGCGCGTGCTGCTCAGCGACACCGAGGCCGAGGTGGTCTACCTGATGAACGTCGCCACGGGGTCGTACACGACGCCGCTCACGGGCATGACGGGCATCAACGGGATCAAGGCCAGGCCGGGCTACGTCTACCGCGCCGACCACTTGTCGTCGACGCTCAGTCGGATTCCCGTAGACTCCGATGCTGTCGCGACGGGCCCCGCCGAGCTGCTCGCGACGAGCCAGTCAATTGATGATTTCGCGATCAAGGTGGACAGCACCGGGCAGGGGAAGGCGTACATCGGGGCCATGTATGACAACGAAGTCGTGAAAGTTGACATTGCGGCGGCGCCGTCATCTGGACCGGGGACGAAGACGGTTGTCGCGAGTAACCTTAGCGGGACGGGGTCTGGCCTTGTTACGGTGGTCGCGTTTGGAAGGCGGCCGGCGGATTCGGGTTTGTTGTACGCGACGGTTGGTCAGGGGGGCGGAAGTGCGTCCATTGTTTCTTTGGACCCGAGTTGATGAGAGGATAAGGGATTTCTGGTCACGGAGAAGAGTGGAATGGGATGCCGTTGGGTCAATATCATATCGTAGTTGGTGATAGGTTCACAATAGTATTCAGACTTTCGAATCATCTGCTCTATGAGTCGTGACGAAGGAGCCAACATTGTAGCAGTATTTGATTGCTAGCGCATACTAGATAGGCACTTAGCAGATGCGGTAAGGCGGATAGGCGCTCCAGTAAGCATGGCGAGGCCATAAATGAGCGAGGACGCCTACTTGAAGACAACATGATGGGGCTCGTCCGACTGCATCCGATCATCCGCTTCCTGAACAGCATGCTGCCAGTCCGCCTGGTGTAAATACCAGAGCTCCACGGACGAGACACTGGAGCGTTGTCAGTTTGTGGCTGGTAACGGGATTTGATAATAATTATTCGGAGAGGGTACATACACAACGAGCCCAACCGTAACCCCGAGCCACAGTCCCTCGAGCTTCCACCCCAGACGCCAACCTGTGGCAAATGAAATTGGCAACGCAACAAGGTAGTGTGCAAAGACATTTGTGTACCCGCCGATACTCTGTCTCCCGACGCCCCTGAGTAGCCCGTGGGTCATGGCCGCCAGCGAGTCGAAGACTTGTAGCACCGCACAAATAGGCAGCACGTGGCTCACAATAGCGGCAACTTCTTCGTCGTTGGTGAACAAGAAGGGAAGGTTGAATCTCCAGCTGTTAAGGAGTGTCAGGTTAAAGAAGCCAACGATGCAACCGGCGACGAGGGCCTGTCGCAAGAGCCCGAGTTAATCAAATCGAGCCCTTGAGGGCGAACATTCAGAGATTACTCACAACATTTGCGCTGGTTCGAGCAGCATTACTCAGGCGGGCGCCAATTAGGTTCGCTACACGTGTTGATGCAGCAATGGAGAGGGGAAACGAGACATTGAACGTCGTCGAGGTGAGGGTGATCACCACACTCTGGGCAGCAAGGTAACTGCTGCCAAACTGACTTGATGCCAAGGTGAGGATCTCAAAGGCAAAGTATTGCGCTTCCACCATGATCATTCCCGGCAGAGCGAGTTTGATCATTGGACCTGTTCGTTAGCCAATCCGAGTTCAGGGACGGGACAAAGTAGGGGTGACTTTGTGATGCTTACCCCAGTTATTTAAGGCGCGGCGGCTCAGTCCGCTCCAGCACTCCATTCCTTCGACAAACCGGACATACAGAAAGAGCAAGGACGGCAGGAGGTTTTGGGTAAACACAACGGCAGAGGCGGCACCCACAAAGCCCCATCCCATCTTCCAGACAAAGAACCTAGGTGTCCAACAAGATAAGCAACAGTGTTCCACCTGGGAAGCTTTCGGGGAGTCGAGAAGATGGTCAGCAACCCGGATTCCACCTACCAATTAGCCAAGATATTGACCGGCGCGCCAATCAGCAAAACCCAAGTCGTAGCATGAAAGAGCCCCTGAGCCTGCACAAACCTCTTTCCGCTCTCAAACGCCGCCACCCCAGGTGTCCCGAGGACAAGCACCTTGAGATAAATCCCCGCCAGAGCAGCCGTGTCTTGGTCCGGTATCAGCAAGCCCAGCACCCACCCGGAATGCCACCATAACACCCCAACGGGCAAGAGCAGCATCCAGAGTATAAACGTCACGCGCTGCAGCTGCAGTCCAACCAAATGCTTATGCCCGGACCCGTACGCCTGCGCGCACAGCGTGTCCAAGCACGTCGACAGGCCCTGGAACGGCGCGTAGCAGGTGATGTTGGCCGTCATAGTCGCCAAGCTGACCGCGCCCAGCTCTAGGCGGCCGATGCGCCCCACCGTAAAGACGCTGGTAATCGTGACGGAATAGTGGAGTAGAAAGGTTACGATTAGCGAGCGGGAGTATCGGGTTAGGATTTCGGTTTCGCGTTGCCATGTGGTGTGAGCAACGTGGCCTTGGTCTCGGTCGCTTGTTGTCGTAGACGGCGGCGGGCGTGCGTGGGCGGTATGGAGGAGCGGTGTGCTCTCAATCTCGAGGGACTTTATGGAGATGGCGTGGTGGAGAGAGGCGAAGTCGTCGGCTTCGGCTGGCGGAACCTCCGTGCCGAAGTAGCGTTGGCAAGGCTGCTTCAAAGGAGATTTTGCGGGCGGTGGGGCATGCTTGGGAGCGGTAAAGTGGCTGTTGCCGATGAGGCTTTGGTTGGCAGTCAGGGACTGAGCGATATGAGAGATGGTGATAGTCCGGTTGTCTGCGGCTTCATCAGCTGTGGTGCATCCTAGGGTACCGTAGGCAATGCCATTTTGCCTAGAGATTGGAGAGAAGCCATGCCCGATGTTATGGTCTGAGTCGAGGCGGGAGGAGAAAGCGTCGCTCCTGGAGTCATCGTCTTGATCGAATCCATCGTTGAAGCAATCCGCTAGGTCCCGAGCGAGGATCCTCTGTGCAATGGGCGAGAAGGTTAGTGACGAGGACGATAGTAAACCAGAGATTACCGAGTGTCGGTCATGGTTGGAGGTTGTCGTCTTGATGGGAACGGCGAACGACATGGAAGCGGGCTCGGGTTAGCTGATTTTGAAGGGCGTCTGACGGAAGAGACACACAAGGAGGAGAAATAGGGGAGGGAAAGACAAAGATTGCCAAAAAGGGGCCTGCCACCAAAACTACCGCCTCCAAAAACGTAAGTCTAGAGCGGCGCCCCAGAGATAGAAAAAATAGGAGAATTTCATCATCGAAGCCATGGCTCCAACGCAGAGATAAAACGGGGCGGCAGATGTTGCACCTCGGAAGGAGTCGACCTGCCGCTCGCGTCGGGGAGGCAGTCACTGCCTATCCACAGAAAGAATTGTCTCGTGACCTGTTCTTCCATTCACGCTGCCTAAGAAGGAACACCCCAAGCATATATGATATATGAGAGGTGCTTCTTAGGCTACAGCCATTCAACTTTGAACTTAGTGAAAGAGGTGCACACCAGACGACAAGACGGTGTCTTACTTTCACAAAGTTTTCCCTTTACTGACCAGACTCCCATAAATGGCTTGCAATTGACGGGTTATGCATGATTCTATAGGGTACGAGTGGTGGTGGTCCCGGGAGTCTCAATGCCAAACCTGGCATATGGGAAACCCTCTAAACTAGAGAGCTGTTCCGCCCAACCATCATCCAACTCTCCCAGCTGATGCTCATCTCCGATCACCACCAAGCCCGTTCTCCCAGCCAAGACTTCTGCCGCTCTGCCCTTGTACTCTGCCGCGAGGCCCACATGCGGCACCCAGACGACCCTCATGCCGGCCCTTCTCCCCGCCTCGACGCCCGGGACGCTGTCCTCAAACACCAAGCATTCGGCCGGGGTAATCTCGGGTTCGCCGCCGGGAAGAGTGTCGTTTATGGTCTTCAAAGCGAGCAGATAGATGTCTGGTGCGGGCTTGCCTCGCCCGTGCTGAACGCGAGGATCGTCTCCCAGTACCCGCCTGTCCGCAGGGATGAGATCGAGGAACGTCTTGGTTTCGGGCCGACTGGTCTTTCGATCGTAGTTGTACCTCCCACTGCTCGTTGCGAGCGCGATGTGGATTTGCCGACCATCCTTATTGTGTGCTGCCTTCAGGTGCATCAAGAGGTCCACGGCTCCAGGCAGCGGCGTGCACTCGGGGAAGTGCAACTCTTGCTGTTCGTTTTGTTCCCTTCTGAACTGCTCCCGCGAGATGGGCAGCTGTGCCCAGGCGTGGAAGACGTCGCCGTTGGCAGAGCCCGGCACACCCATCAACTTGGCCTTGACGGACCACGGGAGTTGCGGGCGGCCGTACTTGGTCAGAACATTGTCGGAGCACAGCTTGTAAATATCCTCGGTGTTAAGGAGCAATCCGTCCATGTCGAAAATGCACGCGCGGACGGGCGGGAAGACAGGGGGGCTGAGGCGGCCTGATATTAGCATTGTTGCTGAGAGACGCGAGAGAATTAATACAGCATACCTCCGTTCTAAAGGCGGCATTTTTTTGGGGGGGCCGTCGTGGCTGTCAGCAAACTGTGGGAAGCTTAGGTGAGGTGTGAGACAGTTCTTGTCTGGCTTTCCACAATTGTACCTAAGGTAGGTAACCAACGAGGAAACATGCAATCCTGAGCAGTGATGCCCTCCAGATGTTTAGGTCGAAGCGGGGCCCGCCAACCTGCAGCAAACTCAGCGGCAGTGTTCCGGGTCACGTTAATAATTCCTTTACCCAATAAGATTCTATTCCCCAGTCAGGTCCCGCAGTTGAAGAGACTCGTCCCCGGTCAATGAAAACACGATCAGCTCCTTGGGACTCAGAAGAGTGGTTTTGATATCCTTAGAAATAGAATCATGGCCGGGTCATATTTACGAAGTGGATTGTCAACTGAACTCTCCTATAGCTGGAGAGATGGGCACCTACGTACTGTACAAACCAGCCTCAAGCTCTACCAGCTCACTGGGCACTACCGTCTCTCACTGATATTGCATCAGAATTCCTCGTTGACCGTGACTTCCAGCTGTTTCTATTGGGTTTGCCACTGGAAAAAAACAGCCAGCCATGTGCTACGCAACATCACTGACAACCTTAATCCTGATGGCTCTCTGCTGCAGGCACCCCTGGGCCCTGGCAAGAGTTTCCGGGTCATTGTTGCGCACCGTGGCAAACCCATATCTGCAAAGAGTCTTGATGCAGCGCTCCGCTAGATCAGCGCCGTTCCCAACACAGAGTTGGCATTGCTACCGGAGAACACAGTGACTTGGCCGCAAATGGAAAGCCGGCACTCTGTGGTGCGTCATGGCGTCCTGAGCTGCCACTTGCCCTCGTTGTCTCCAAATCCGAGACTTTGTACGTGTGGTAACATTGATGACGACATACTGCCGTTCAATATATGTAGTATCAAGTTTCCAAGACCCCGGCTCTTAATATGGCGTCGAATCAATACCTAACCAACTGCCGCGCTGTGTTTGGCCCTGGGATCTCTTTCTCCCAAGTTTGAACTTCGAGGCCTTGGCCATGGCTACTTTTGGCCTGAGACTTTAGAATCACCAAAGCAGCTTTGAGGTAGGTATGTAGGTATCTTGTGGTAGGATGCACAATGAAGAGTGCGGAAGCGAACGAGTTTGCACTAAGGTATAAAAGCAAAATATACAAAGATGACCAGCCCAGCCTTTTCCGGCCTCTAGTAGTCTGTTTTAGAGCTCGTTCTCATCTTCAAGGGGAAAGAAAAGATATCCCTCCGGTTCAGCCCTTTCTCAACTGGTCCACGCCAAACACAAGAGTCAAAACGACTCCCTTAGCACCGCCTCCACTCAAGCTCCCACTCCTCGGTGTTCGCCTCAAAGTAGGCCTTCCCATCGCCGTTGAGCGCACCCCGGAAGTTGACGTTCATGATACCCGTGTAGCCGGCGCTGTTGGTGCAGGGCGACCACACCTTGGAGCTATCCGCCGTGTTGACGAGGGTAACCTCCTGGTTGATGGACTTGTCGCCCGCAGAGAAGCTGCCCTGGATGGTATCCTGTGCGTTCCGATTCCTTGTCAGTTACTTGCAACCCTGAGGTGTATGGGAGTGAATGACAGCTCGACTCACCGTAGCCGCAGCATTCTGGCTGAAGAAGACAGTCGTGTAGTAGACAAGCGAGGTGCCCGGTGCAAGTACGACGTGCCCCTTGACGACGTTCTTCTTGAGCGCCACCTGCCATCCAGGGGAGGCGCCTGTCGCCTGGAGATGCGCCTGGCAGTTCACTGTCTGGTTGCTGCCGGGGAGCGCGGCCGCGAAGTTGTAGAATGTGAGAGTAGGGTCGTTGAAGCTTCCGGTGAATTTGGGGTCCTTGGTGCAGCCGTTGCCTGAGAAGGTGATGCTGGTAATCTTGGGAGGAGCAGAGGCGGGAGATGCCTCGGCGGCGACGGCGGATGCCGCTGCGAGGAGGAGAGTGAGTTGTGATAGGAAGCCCATGGCGTTGATTTTTGGAGTTTTGTCTTTCTTGAGACCTTGGTTTGGCAAAGGAGTCTTGGAGGCTGAGAGTTTGGAGATTGAGAAGGCTAAGCTTGTGTAGTCGATGTGGTGTATCTGTAAAGGCTGGGGATATGCATCATGAGCAGTTCGTTTCTGGCGGACTGGAAGCCCTTCTTTATACGCCTGGGGACTCCTGGACCCTGGAGGCGAGTGTCATGATCCCGATGGATTGCGATGGTTGCTTTCTCTTCGCCACCCATGTTCTCGGGCGAATTCCCAGGTCGTCGAAACGTCTGTGTGCGGAGCTTTGCAATTTATCCAAATTGCAGCCCGCGAATCCGGGTGCCAGGATTGGCAAGAACCAAAGTCTAAATTAAGATCCAAAAATAGGTTCCATAAACTTTTGGTCTTTCCACGCCAAGACGACCTGGCAATTGGGTCGAATGCTTCGGAAAGAGGCGAGACCACGGAGCATAGACCGGGAGAGGAAGAGGCCAACCTGGGAATACCAGGGACGGCGAGGTGTGGATGCGGTAGTCAATCTCGGCGTATATTGTCAAAGCACTCCCCGGCGTCCCTGTCACACCACATGTTGCTCCGTGCTCCTGTCCACCGTTGGCTTAGTTTGCTCTGGGGTAGTGCTGTGCCTGGCCGAGGCCCCGTTGAGGCACAGGCCGCATCATGGGGTGACCACCCAGCGCCACGTTGCGGCACGGCGCTGAAAGAACGACTGCGGAGCTCATTTCCGCACACTTATTGTTTGGATGCGACGTCATGTCTGAGTCTGGCCTTTGGACTGTGCTTCCGGGCCCCGGAAAGCCGCCAGGGGCTGTTGGCCCAAGATCAATCCAGCGCTTGATTCGCTGCCGCCGTTGTAAGCTTAAAGATCTGTCCCAGGGAACGGTTGACCATTTTCGCGGACAATGTTTCTCCAATCGCTTGGATGCGTCCCGACCAGAAAATGCTTTTGATCCAGCGTGTGATTGCATGCGACAAGTTGATAAACTTTGACATGAATGTTCCTATTTATGGCAGCGCAATATCTTCCTGCTGCTGGTATCGGGAGCCAAATGGCTGCCGAGGAGGATGGTGGAAGCACGATGTCGCTGCCCGTCGCCCAATGCCGTGCTCATGGTTTGGCCCCCGCGGAACCCTGCAGTGGAAAACTCCGTCGAAAGCCGCTTGCCGTGACGGCCTTTATTCGGCCATCTTTCCATAACCGGTGGAAGTCCCTCATAAGGATCTGCTGAAAACTCGCTCCAGCTATTTCACAGAAATGACAGGTGGCGGGAGGAATGGAAGTGGCATCATGTCCTAACGCGCGGTTATTGTTGGTTGTGCAATGTTGCTGTTGCTGCCAGTGACTGAAATTTGAATACGGTATCTCCTCCTCCAGGGAGCCAGATATGAGAAGCAGCGATTGGCTCTTGGGACATCGGCATGTCGCTTCTGGGATGATACCGTAAGGAGGTGATGCGTGGCGTCTATTGCGAGCCGCTTCCGTTTGGAACCAATCAGGTCAATCGGGCTCTATTTTGCTCTTCGGCTTTGATGTCGTTATCCCCTGCCGAGTTCCCCGACATGTTGCTGCTTTTGTCGCCGACTGCTTAGACAACAACCGTAGGACTTTGCAAAACGGAAAGGGACCTTCCTCCAGCCACTGGTAGTAGGTACCGTCAACGCATATCTCTGGCTCGTCAAAGATATGAAGCCAGGAGCAGGAGGCACCGCAGAAGCCTGGGCCTCCGAGGAGATTGCCGAGGGTCGTGGGTATAATTCTTCCCAAGCAAAGGGGTATGAGCAATCACAAGCGACCAAGTTTTGCAATCATGACCAGTATGGCCATATCTTTTCAGATGGATAGGTCAACCGTCAATCCCGGGGTGCCCAGAAACAAGGCCATGGAGATGAGAAACATGTTTGCCACAACGTGTGCCAGACCCAGGGTGACGAAGGCGAAGATCGGCCACCATCATGCCCGCGACCTTGGAAGAGAGGTCCTTAGCCTGCAACCCCGAGGAAACAGGCCAGGCATACAAGCCAGTTGTAGCCGATGGCCCAGAGAAAGATTTGATGGAACTGGAGGTCGACTCTGTCTCTGCTTGGCGTCAGAGATGGCCTGGTCTCGTGGTCAAAGACGCCACCGTCTGGATTCTGTGTCAGGGTTGCAACGCTAAAATGACTTTGTTGGCAGCCGGACTCACAACCAAGAATTACTGCCATCACAAAAAGAGCGCCAGCCAGGTTTCCCAAACACAAAGGAACCAATGGAGCAACATTTTTGGCAACGACAAGCGTCGGACTTAGATAGACCACTACAGCCGTGGTATGGTGTCTGGTTAGCTGGATCCCGCCTTTCGAAGGCGAATCGCAGGGCAATGGGACTACTCGCCATCGTAGAATCAGCAAAGAGCCCCCCCCGGATAGCCTAGAGATTGTGCATGAGCTACGTACATCCATTGTTCATGACATCAAAACAAGGCGATGGTGATACCGCTCGGAAACATCGGTCCACTTATCTACTTGACGATCCCAGGAGCGTTCTCCTGAAGCCATGGCGCCGCGGCGGCTACGAGTGCGGCGGCGGACGCGGAGCTGGCGAGACATCTAGATAAGACAGCCGAGAGAAAAACTTTCTCGAGCCGCATCCTCCCTTTACTTGCTCCGACTTGGGACATAAGCTCGATCGTCTCGGCGGGCGTATACGACGCCATGTTGGCGAGGCTGACCACATGAACACTCTGCGTGGTCATGGTTGGTTCTTCGGAGTGGTTCTTCAATGCTCCAGCCGTCATGGGCAATAGACGGTACAATGGAAGAGCGGCGTGTCGACGGTAAACCGGGACGTTTGGAAGAAAGACGAGAAGGTCGCCCCGTTAACAATGGCTTCAAAATAGGGCCGAGATGGACAAGTCGGTGGGACATGAAATGCCATCAGCTTGGCGAAGCGGGCGGCCATGTTGGGCAATGGAGACTGGTCGCGATAAGTCTGGGTGTTGCAATCTCGAACAGGAGGAGAGGTTGAATCCATATGTCAGCGAGGGATTTGAGATGCCGACCAGTGCTGGGAACAAGGGGTGAGTCCGGTCTCAAGGATGCTGGTTGCTCGGATAAACAGCTGTAGCCTGTCGTCGGGATTCTCGGATTGTCCATGTTGATGTCAAGATTTTTGGGGGTTGAATGCGTCCATCGCGCAGGGTTTGACAAATTTCAAGGTGGGTTTGAGGAAACAGCGCTCGAGCATGAATTTTGTGCTAGCAGACCCTGCCTGGATGGAAGGTGCCATCGCGTCTGGATTCCCACCTGTCGAGTCCGGGTTTTGCCAGCATATTTTAAAAAGAAATCAATAATAGTGTCTTGACGAACCATGCACGCCTGTTCGTTGCTAGGACCCAGATGTTTGATGCACAATACAGTGAGATGACGTAGGTGTTTTGTTCGAAGTTAGATTTGTGCGACATGTATGCGCATGGATCAGGCCTTTACAAAACCGAGCCGCAACTGCAATACTGTAGTAACCGAGATACAAGTTCCCTGCAGCCGTTCGTCCCGTGCCTCCATGGCTCCGTCACCGTGGAAGCAGAAGCATCCGCCCCGCATCGTCGCGATGTTGACATTTATGATAATGGAGATCATTTTCGAGACTGCGGCAGCTTTCGTTTGCGAATCCTTTTTTACGAGAGGTGACTCTATTGCAGAGAATAAGCAGTATCCGGTACGGATTAGAAAAGCCTCAAAAGTCTCAATCTTTGCATTAAATCCACGACGAAAAGAGGTGTTTACTTTCAGCAGTCCAGATCAGGGGCGCAACGCCAAGCCAGAGCAGGGTTAGGGTTGATCTTGGGGGTACCCAAAGACAAAGCACCTTTCCACGCCATGCACAGCCAACAACGCCAACACCGTCACACCGAACCCCTTTTCGACTACCCAGAATAATTAACAAGAATGGTATCATGCCCGAGCCGTTTCCCATAAACCCACATCATTCCCCATCCCAGCCCCCTGAACGCCCAATGCAAGTGCAGCAATGGTAGAGACCGTAGTAACCATAATAACCCCGTTTTGTGAAGCCCCAGCAGACCAGACAGCGCCCAGGGTATCAGGCCAAAAAGCGTCATCGCCCAAATAACAAAGAAAGGAGCCCCCGCCCAGGCCAACTCCTGATAAGCACAGTCCCAGCCCGTACTTGACGGCAACACCGACGGTGTGCTCACTCCTCAATTAGAGTTCGCCGATCTCGCCTTGCCAACCCCCTCCTGTAACTCCACCTCTTCCCCCTCTTGGCCCCCACCACTACCCTCACGATTACCACCGCCGCGTCTCCCAGACGTCGTGGTCTTGATACTCCCATGTGATCTCTTCTCCCCCACCCCGGGCCCAGTAACCTGAATCGACAACTTCAGATGCGCCCTCGGCGGCGCCCTCAACGCGGCTGCCGGATCGAGTGGCGTATCGTCCTCGTCCTCGATACTGCCCGCACCTCCGGGGGCCGCTGCGGTAACGGAAAAGTCGCTGCATGTGCGCTGCGCTTCGAGATCGAGGTCGTGGTCGAGGTCGTACTCGACGTCACGGCCGCCGCCACCGTTGCCGCCGGGGGATGGCACGGTGAAGTTGTGGTAGTAGCGGGATTTTTCGATGACTTCGTCGTGATCTGGGCGATGGTGGTGGCCGCCTTCGTATTCGTGGAGGTATGGTAGGCTGCCGGAGCCGCTCCCGCTTGCGCTGCCGGAGCCGCTGCGGCTGAAGCGGGTTTTGGTGTGGTGGTGGAGGGAGGTGTTGCTGTCTCGCCTGACGGCCGGGGTTGGGCTGACGGGGGAGGTGGCGAAGGGGGAAGGGTTGGAGTTGCGATGGTTGGTGGTGCACACACTATGGTTGTCGACGGGCGTGATCCATTGGAGGCTTGGTTCGCGGGCGTTTTTGCTTGGCGAGAGGAGGCGCGGGAAGACGCGCTGGATGAAGGGCTTGAGGGTCATGATGCAGGCGCAGGCGACGGCGGCGTTGACCTCGACGGTGGTCCAGAAAAGCATGTTGGCGCTGTTGTAGACGGCATCGTTGGGTTGGAATGTCATGAGGTCGCTGATTTGTTGATTCGTTATGGTAATAAGGGTGATTAAGCGAACTATGGAGATTACGCAGACACTGTGGAACCGGGGTTGTTAGAAGGGAGGGGAGCCGGGAGACGGAGCATGACGTACAAGAAGCCAAGGGCGAAGACACCAATGATGGCGTACTTCTGTCTCCGCGGTAGGTTTAATGACGAGAGCACCGGCATCTGCTAAGGTTAGAACGGGGTGTATGGTAACCGCAAGTAGCGATACGTACTGGAAGAGCCATGACGACAATGTCGCAAACAATATGAAGCGCCGCATTGGCCCACCAGAGGTTCACCGGCTGACAGTATACGGGCGTCTTCCAGTACAACGACCAGTCCCAAAACGCCTCCAGCGGCAAGCACGCAGTGCAGACAGACACGATAAACCATATCCCAATGGCAACGACGAGGATCAGAACGATCTGGATCGCGCGTTTGATCCAGCTGTATGTAAAGATGCGTTTGTATAGTAGGAGGATCGAGATTCTCGAGAGCGTGAGGCTGAGGTTGTAGAAAAAGATGCCGTACCATGCCGCCTGTAGCCGTTAGTGTCTTGAAATTTTGAAAAGACTTTCAACTTCTAGGTCGAACGCTTACCCGTTCAAAGTTGAGCATTTTAAACGGGTCGATTTCCCAGTAGTGTTTCCCGGCACCGTGAACCGTTTCTAATCTCTTTGAGTCAGCTTCGTTATCGAGTGGGGAGATTGCCGTTCCGGTGCGGTGAGTACATACGCTCAATCGCGCTCGCTGTGACACCGGCCGCGCAAAGCTGCGAGAAACGTCAGCCCGAGAGCTCCAGATTCCAGAAGAGCGGGTTGGATGAAGTTCCGTACAAGAGCCGGTAGGATGCACCAGTCCGACGCCCCAAGAACATGGTTGAGGCGCCCCCTAGTGTAGAACCGAAGAACCACAAACGCCGAAGAGATCAGGAACGTTATCACGGCGCAGGCGACGATGTCGGGTTGAAGGGACCTCCCGGGGTTTGGCGGAATCACCCATAACGGAAATGTCCCATTCGGCGGAATCGTCGAGTTGTCCGGGAATGTCGCGTTTGCCGGCCAAGTCGTGTTGAACACCATCTCGGCCAACTCCTCCCTCGGCGAGACGAGGATGGCGCTCGCAACCAGTGCCCAGCGTGGGTGTTTGAGGGCCGCTCAGCCCTTCTTTGCGAGACAAAAGCGGATTCAATATCGTAAACTGGGGAAAAAGGCAGGCCCAGGGGTGACGGGAACATATACCGGCCGTTCCCCGCAGTCTCCGTCGAGGCGGGCGCTCATCTCCCGGTTGCGGGTCCAATAAACCGTTGATCTGCGCCGAGTGACGTCCCCCAGCGCTGTTACAACCCGGGGTTTCTGGGGTTAACAGGCAGCGGTTCCTTGCTGTCAAAGCGGGCTTGCATCTCGAAGACGGCGGTTGAGTGATCGAGACCCACGATGTGTGGTGTGTGACACGCAGGAGACAGCTTGATGCGGGAAGGGGAGCCGACAGGAGAAAACCCGCTGGTCCCGGTTGCTTGAGCACGAGCCTTGCAAGAAACTGCCAATTTCCCGACTGACAATGCGACGCAATGTCGCACTTCGGAGGCTCGGCCGATTTCAACCCTTGGACCTGGCCTGCTTTCCAGGCGGGAATGCGGGGAAGCGAAATGGCTGGAGATCGCTGAAGCTGACCAGATTGGCCAGAGCTGAGGGAAAGTTTGGTTCAGCTATAACCAGGAGCCCACTGCATTAAGCCTTGGGGCGTCGTGTCCGCCCAAACGCTGGTTGAAGCCACGGCGCCCGCGGTGAAGAGAACCTTCAAAAACAACCCCAAACGGCCCGGGATCCTTGTGAGTGACATTCATGCTGTTTCACAAGGGTACTTTGTGGAGATTTGCAGATCTCCATGAACGGCTGCCGTGTTGACACTCAGCCTCAAAAAAAAGCTTTTGCACGTGGAAAGTTCCTTTCCGAGGGCGGTGGGCTTCATTCAGAGCCCGCCAAGTGTTGGCGCGGAATACTGCGTACTGGCCCCAAAATCCTTGGAGAAGCGAATGCAACACCAAACTGGGGATCGCCGTATTGGGCAGGCGCCAAACTGCATTAGGCCTCCTCCGACCCTGTCTCCGGCATGCGCCCAACCAAGTTGTTAGCCGGAGGGCCGGACGTGGCGACGCTGAGATTGATTGACTGCAGCCCGTCCCAAAGTGCTCAACGGCAGTTGAAAGCGGGCAAAATGGTTATAAGCATGCGATCCGGGGGGTGGTGGGGAGGATTCATCTTGAATTCCCAGGTTCTCCATGAAGCTGGCGCATCCCAAAAACTGGTTGCAATGTCAGCGCTAATAAGAGTTACCAACGTGGGTGCCGCAGCGCCACGGCTCCTGCCCTATACTAGTGTATATATGATATATCTCAGATAGGTAATGTCTTCCGCCAGCTCCCTCAGCATCTCATCTTAAAAGAAACTTCAAGCAACGCTATTGGCTGGGTGTTTCCGTGAGATCGACAATGGCTTTCCCTCACTGCGCACAGGCTCGGGATTCGGTCCAGCTCAGCCATATGGGGGGGCCAGGGCAGGGAGCTTTGACCGGCTGGTTCGGAAACTCGTCGGGCGATCTCGGGCTGGGCCCCTGTCAAGGCGTTGAGCTCTATGTCTCACGCCGCCGAGAGCACGGCCAAGTTATAAAAAAAAAAAAAAAAAAAAAAAAAACCCCTAGAAAAACAAACAAATCAATTGAACAAAACCAATATGCAAAGGTGAGTGGGAGAGGTGAACGCAGCGGAGCGGCAATTGTTCAGTAGCCTGCGTGTAAAGAAAGGGATTTGAGTTGCATGGTTGACCGGGGCGCGTCAGTGGTACCAGGACCGGATGTGTGTGGCCGAAAGTTTGAGCCCCGCAGAGCGGTCAAAACAACAGACCTGCATTGAAAGCTAATGAACAGCACCAAACTACGAATACACCTAATGTGAAACTTTGGCGGCTAGGTTACTTATCATTAGTGCCTCTCGGCCAAGTCAACGGCTTAAATAAGAACAGGGAGGAGATCAGGATTCGGAAACCCCACAAGGATGAACAATGTACGCGGTACAGTATATACTCGAAATAAGAGGAACCCGAATCAGGTTCTGCGCATTGCTCCAAACAATGCCAGATGATATATACAATGAATGAATGAATACGGCTGCGGCAGCGCGAAAGCTCTGAAAGAGCTGACTCTCCACAAGCTCTCCTATCGACCGGCCAGGCTTTGAAAAGTTGACTTGTCCGATTCCAACAGAGTTTTGGGGTCAGGGGGCGCTCGCTTTAATATTATCGAGATGCAGCCAATGACCGAGCCCTGATTTTATCAATGTCCCCCCTTAAGCAACATATTTCTTCAGCAAAGAGTTGTAGTTGACATAGCCCGTGCCCGAAGGAGGTTCTGATCAAATCCGTTAGCTGGTGTCTCTTATGAAAATCAATGCTCTCGGCTGAGCTGAGCAATCACATTGCCTTAGGACCTGGAGAAGGGGGTTTCCCTTTGCATCCCCACATGCAGACTTGGGCAGCTGCGAACGACACACGTTGAAAAAAAAGGAAGAAAAAAAGGAAGGATACTAACCGAACGAGAAGATATAATCGCCCCACCAAGGTCCGCCAGCCCACCACAGAGCACCGGTCCAGACGTCGCTGTTCTCTTTGAGGTGGTCGAGGAGGCCCGTGACGGCAGTTTGGCAGACCGAGTTGGCGCCGCCGGCAAACTCACCGAGGAAGCCAAGCTTGCCGTTGGCACGGAGCCAGTTGGTCGCGCCAACGACACGTTGCACGCCAATCTGGGAGCTGACACAGGTGGCGCTGGTGCCGGAGCCGTCGCTATCGAGGTACTGGTGCATCTCGTACACGATCTTGTTCTGGGGGTCGGTCAGGGCCGCCAGGTTGTTGTTGGTCGTGTTCCACACCCACGCGCCGGACCACGAGTTGCCCTCGACAAAAATGTACTGCGACGTGGCGCCCGCGGCACGGATGGCGTTGATGGCGACCTGGTTGAGGTTCAAAACCAAGTTCTGGTCCATATCGTGGTACTCGTTGTTGGTGTCGAAGACGACGCGCGAGTTAGAGGCGAAGTGGGTGGCGACCTTGGTCCAGAACGAGCCAAAAGCGGCCGTGTCCGTGATGATGTTGCCGTAGTACCGACCAAAGTTGTGCGGGTCCAACACCGCCCACGCGCCCGCGTTGGTGATGAAGTTGACCGTCTCGGTCAGGTTCTTCAGGTACCCAGCGTCAAAGGAGGACGTCAGCTGGTTGGGCACCAGGCGCTCCATGGAGAAGGCCACACGGAACGTGTTGTAGCCATCGTTGATGAGGGTCTACCCGACTGTCAGTACACCTCTACGCCCGTAGTACTCCTCCACCCATCCAACCCCGTCGTACCTGGATCGCCGAATTCGACGGGAAAATGAAGTGCTTGCCGTATGTGCCGGGGTAAGTATCCTGGCCGAATTCGGCGCTGGACTGGTTGATACCGAACCACTTGAACTTGCCCTTGCTCGGGGTAGACGAAGTGCTGGTGGCGGGGCCGGAGGACGTGGTCGAGCTCGGCTTAACTGTAGTCGTCGACGTCTTCAGCGTTGTCGCCGCCGCCCCAGGCAAACATTGGCTGTACCACTCGTTCTGAAAAGTGCATGTGTATCCCGAGACGCAGGTGGTTGGGCCCTGGTAGTTGTTGCCACCACACTGGCCCCAAGGCCCACTCTGGGCAACAGCGCCGGTGGCGAAGAGGCTTGCGAGAACCGAAGACTTCATCTTGACTGGCGACTCGAAAGGATGCTTAGCCTTGGTCGACAGAGAGCAGAAGGACGACTTCTATCGAGACCATCAGCCCCTTTATAGCTGTTGCGGTGGAGTTGACTGACGCCATCGGGAGGGCCAGCAAACGAGCATGCGGCTCATGGTTCCCGGTCCTTGGCTCCGTCAGTTCAAGCCGCCTTTTGGGGGGGCTCTGCTGCCCACACATCCCTCATTCCGGGGCATCGTGCGTGTGCTTGTGGACTGGCGTTGCATCGTAAACGCTTGTCTGTCCGCAGAACCGACGCCCCGAGGGAATAAATGGGACCGCCGCGTGGAGATGGGGCCGCCGAGCTCCCATATCGGCCAAGAGGGTGCGGTGGGAACCTGGCCGGATTCCAGAATCGTACTAAACCCGATGCTAGCGTGCCAGAGCGAACGACTGATACCCTGCAAATAGCCATGAGCTAATTCACCTATGATCAGGAGCCGGCGACAACAGCGCCGTCTCGCGTTGGGTTGGTGGACTAAACTCACTAAAGAAGGGGGGGTTGACTGGAGCCGGATGGAAACGCTCCGTCGCCGCCTTTGGCACAACTCCGTCTGCCAAGACAAAAACCAACTCCATGTCCTAGTGTTTCACGATCTCCGGAAATCAGCACACTCCTATAAGCTCAACCTCCACTAGCGGCTCGCTCCGCGTAGAATGTTGGAAGGTTGTGTATTAGAGGCGGGCAGCTCACCAATCACCGCCAATCGTACGCCACACGCCCGCTGGTGACATGCACCCATCGCGATATGCCTTGCGAGGATCGTGCCACGACTCCGGCATGTCCGGCACTCTTGTGCAGCCGGCATCTTCTCGGTCGAATGTTCCAGAATGTTGTCAATTGTTCGCCCCGGCGAGGGGGCTCGGGAGGGCATATCCCGTGGTGGTGGTCAGTCCAAGTCGACCATGGCTGGCAAGAACAGGACATGGGCCGTTGAAAGACGAATTAGGGGTATCCGATTTGCGAGGGACCATACCCGATCTCAGCCATTGCGCCAGTCTAAACACCACAAACTCTTGGAGGCGGCGTTTCGAAGCGCAACCTGGGATCCTTGCCGTTGACTTGGGTGCCTAATCGACGTCCAGCAAAGTTAGCCCAGGCCTTGGGACACACTCCTTCATATTATCAACGCCCATTTTTGCATAGGGAGTTCAAGCCGCCGGCAGTGGTGGCTGCTTCGCAACTTGCATCCGATTGACGCCTTTGCCCAATATTTACCTGGTTGCTTGGAAGCATCATACCCGACTGGATGGATTGACTGATTTTGAGGCTGCCCCAATTCTCATATGCTCTCGCTCTTTCCCAATTGAAGAGTTGGCCGACAATCTAAATCGGTTCAGGAAGTAGAAGAATACAAGCAAGTAGAAAGATACAGGCACGGTCTTCCGCTCTTTGACGGCTGACACATCGTTGAGAAAACTTGGACGATATGGAAGATACAAAACCTAATACCTCAAGTTCATGATGAATCAGTGCGCAGTTCCACGCTGTTTTGTCTGACAAAGGAAAGTGAAAAGGTCAGAGAATGCTTTGCGCAAGTGAAGAGGCTCCATGAATAAACATGCCCAGGGGACAATGCATATCACTAAGGTAGCAAGATGTAAAGGTCCCATTTAACTAGGTACCCAGGCAGGTAGGTAGGTAAGGTAGGTAGTATCCTGCCTAAAACAAACCCCCCACCGCCGTCCCCCCCCCCACCCCGAAGCACCAATCAACCCTTTGATGCCTTGTAAGGCCAACCACGGGGGTCTTTCTGGGCTGCCTGCTGTACCAGATGGTGATCAACGTCAATTTCAGCAAGTCGAACTGAAAGGCCTGAGCATATCAATGAGGGGGACCGTATGGTAAACCTGGCGGATACCAGACGGGATCCATCCTTTCACTTGATCTAGTGACTTAGTAAGATTGCGACGTAACGCAACTTTGAGCCATATTCTTCTAAATATACTAGTATAAAAATTCTCCTCTTCCACATCTGGACTCATTGAACCGTCTGAAGTGGTTTGCAGCCCGGTGCAGGATGTCGGCAAGTCGTCAATAGATGAATTGACGGAGCAGATACGATGTGACCAAAAACACAGGGAAAGTACAGGCACGTGATGGGATAACTCATTTCTCGTGTTCCCCGCTGAGCATCGTGTGTTTGCCACCACTCGGCTGCCGGGGCTGTCTATTGAAATCCCATGTCGAAGGTTGTCGGATACGGATTACCGACAGCTGAAATGTGCGTTGAAAAATTTATATGGACCATGCAGGATCTAGACCGGCGTCTGAAGCTCTGCATATCCTTCTGCCAATCACAGGGCTCCAGTAACGACCGGACACGGTGCCGGAAATCGTTGAATGGGGAGAGGCTTCTGCAGGTCAAGCGCAGCTGAAACCGCCCCCGCGTGGTTTTCCTGCCTGCCCAAGAGCGAGGCCAGCGCCCAGATCCAATCACGGCGGGGGACTGGAGCCCACCACACGTGCAACTGCCGGCGAAGCAACGTGGAGGGGGCGCGACATGCCCGGGGGTCTGTTGGGTACTTTGGATGTGGGCTATTTAGGTACCTGCGCATTAATGGTTTTGGGGGGCCTTGATGGCGGACGGAAATGCCATCTGCTGGTCATGGTAAAGGTCAAGTATAAAAAGTGGCCGCTGCCCGGTTGCAATGGGATTTGGAGAGCTCGATGATGTCGTTTTGTGTTTCGTATTTCGAATCGCTTCTGCAAGTGCTGCGTCATCGCCAAGATCAGACCACTTGCCCGGGTTTGGGAGGGTACCACCCACCTTATCACGTCACAAGCTGCCCCCTCAACATCAGGACTGGAATTGAAGCTCCGAATCCCTGAGAACCAGGTGTTATATCTTCTTTTCTTGTAGAGTCAATATGGCGGCTGGTATTGTGCAAACACCTTCGTCGCCTGATCAGGACGGGACTTTGCTGGATGGCGAGGTAAGTGTTTGGGGCTGATGTGCTTGGGGTGTACCGTGTGGGTGCAAGTGCGGACGAACGGCGCTGCCATCCGAACATGGACGATTCTAACTCGGCGTCTTGTTTTCAGGCTTCCCTACACCGAAACCACCTTCAAAATGGCTGGGGCTACACGGCAACCAGCAGCCATTCTCTCGCAGCGCCCAATGGCGCGTGGCAAGGGGACCTGCCCTTGACACCGTGCTACAACTACGATAGCCCGGCAGTTTTCGATGCGCGACTGAACGGAGCGGTATGGCCAAATTACGGGACAGCTCCCACGGGCCACATGTGGGATCCTTCGGCGGACGGCCCCGTAATAAATGCCGGACCTTATGGGCCCGTCTGGCCACTGCCCCTCCAGGAGACTGTCCCGAATAACTCCTGGAGCCTGGCCGACCAACCACTCCCATCGCCACTGTCCGAGGCTCCGTCTTACGGCATGATCCGGAGCCCATGGGCAGAAGACGGATCAGAAGCCGGCCAAGCAAGTCCAACAGCCGCTCCCAATTCAATACCGACACCATCCAACCCCGCCCTCAAACAGAAAGACAAAAGCAGCCAGAAAAAGAAGACCAACCACCCCGCTACTTCCCAGAAACCATCATCATCAACCAAACGGCAAGTGGACCCAACCGCCAAATCACGCCCACGCACTCTCAAACGCCACCGGTCTGACACCCCCTCAATCGCCTCCACCTCCACCTCAACAACCGACCGAGCCAGCACCAGCACCAGCACCGGCACCGGCACGTCCACCACGACAACTACATTAGGGGGCGTCCTCCCAGCCAACGTCGACCCGCGCATCGCGTCGGAGCAGATCCGCCGCGAGGCCTGGGAGCGGTGCAAAGCCGAGGCGCACGAGATGTCGCAGCGGCGCATGATGCTCTTGGACCACGAGCGTGGCGCTCTGGAGCGGGAGACGCAGCGGTTGCAGGTGAATTTGGGCCTGATGAGGGAGGCGGTGAAGAGGGAGCAGGCTGGGGTGGAGGAGGCGGCGGATCGCGTTGATCGCGCGGGTAGGTGGGTTGATGGGTCTTAAGGGTGGGGATGGATGTCTGAGGTGGGTATTAGGGGTTGGGAATTTCGGCTGCATGGGTGGTTGGTGTTTTGAGGAGTAATCAAGGATGGGCACACGCAGGGGTTACTAGTAGAGGGCGAGCTGGCTTAAGGGTGGTGTATCAAGGTTCATGTTTGAATAGATTTAATGTTCCCGGCTCTTACGTGTATGGTTTGAACGTTAGTTGATCGCCTTTTTTTTTTTTTTTGTTTTTTTGGAATAGACTTCATACTGCATTTCATTACCTGGAAGATCTTGAACGGCAACTCGCGCAGCTTTCAACAAAGGTATTGGAGCGTATCTCGGCTATTGGCGCTGTATGTAGAGTGCCTCCTCAGACCACTCCTGCAGATGTACCCCAATATCACACATCCCGATCCGAATATTGGCTGGCGTCTGGTGTGGCGCCAAAGTACTGTACTTCCGAAAAGTCAAAGGGATGTCGCTTCAACGCCCTTTGCGTGTCCCAGCTGACCGGAACCGAGAACAGCCCTCGCATTTTCACCAATCGCAATGCATTCCGGCAGCGCCATCCGTCCCAACAGACTGGAGCTGAAAGCTCCGACATGGATTAGAACGCGCCGCCACGTGGCAAACTTCACCTGGTGATTCGTGCCGACCGGGCATACACCCTGATGCGCTTTTTGAGCCCGTGGCTAGTCCTAACTATGTTTACACGAGCACAATCAGGGAGCAACATCCGCCAAGTAGTAACTTTGATTCAATCACGGCAAATCACGGCCATGTGAGTGGTCTTGAGAGCCGGGGGTTTATGCAAGCTGATCTCCTTGATTTTTCCTCTAAGCGCTGCCCCGTTCTACCGTTTGTCACAGCCCGGGTCCGGTATGCTTTGCGTTCCAGTCTCTTTCTACTGTGGCCGCCAGCCCCGAAAGGTTCCTAGCTCGCATTACTAGACCAAGCCGAGTCTTTGAAACTGACGGTGAATGGTTTGGCGATTCCAGGGTGGGCCCGAATCATTCAGGCTCGTTACCGCCTAATTATTGATATTTGAACAATCGTCTTCGCAAGACGGTGATATATGTAGCAAGATTTCTTCTTTGTTGGAGGGGGAAGCTTGGAAAGTGAGGTGTGCAAATCCCTCCGAACGGCTGCCTAGGGTATTTGATTGACCGCCCGCTTGTTCAACTTGAATTCCTGCGTCCCCCTCGGGTGAAGTGTCCGTTCATTTGGTGGCGCTCTTCGTCTGGGCAGGATGTTTGACTCCTCTTTTTGGACTGCCCCTGCGGCATTCTGGGCTTGACTCTGCTCCCGCCTTCTCCGCCGGAAGGCTGTATTGCTTTCCGGCCCGATAAAACACACCTTATTCTCGAGCATTGGTGACACCATAACATCGATGGAAAGAGATACGGTGCTACTGTGTATCAGACGCGAAACCATCTCCAGAAGCCCTTGCCGGGAGGAGACCGGAGCAACTGATGTTGTCTGGCTCCATGAAGAAGGGCATTCGGCAGATCGCAACTCTCAAGGAAACCGCAACAAAGACGTGCAAGGATGGCTTGTGGGATGCAGCAAGATGGACAGCATCTGGGCAAAAAGAGAGCAACCGCTCATTCAACGATCGCAAGAGATACAATGATACACTTTTGGACTTCCTTACCTCATGGACCGAGATGCTCCCCAACGGTTCTAGGGGATGATGCGTATGTCCATACACTGAACTTCTCTTCTCTTGGAAGAGATATCTGCCAACTGCCCCCAGGGACTGACACTAGTCAGCCGATGGCGCAAATCTGCCAGATGGCAGAGCGTCAAAAGGAGGCCAACTCATTGGACACTATAAAACTATCATTAACGAGGAACGAGCAAGCTCAGCTCCATTGTAGGGAGCGCCGCTAGTACGGCAACGCGGGACATACAAGAATGAGCAAGCTGTGGCAGTGGAATGGCGCTACCACTCCAACCGGCTTTCCTTCAAAGGACGAGACTTGCTTCAGCACCGGACCTCTCTCTTCGTTCCTCAACTGCAGCAGTCGAACTCTGTTTCCGGCTTCATGAGACCCCGCTGTTCAGGCTTTTTTTCGACCCCGTCACCGAAGGTCGCTATGGCATCGCTTCCAAAATCCCACCTGGTACGGGCGCCAATGGCCCAGGACGGCGCAGGAGTCCAGGGGGATGCATCCACAAACCGACTAACCACCGCCTTCCAAGACACCCAAGCATCTCCGCCAGAGGCCGCCCGAATATATGCCCGTTGCCTTGGGCCATGAAATGCAAACCGTACGGGACAGATGTGCCAAAACATGGCATACGGCCTAGCCGTTGAGGATACAATAGCCAGTTCCCAGAAGGCGTAGCCCAGCCACCCTGGGAAGCCCTCGGCTTGGCCGCCCCAGAAAGCCAATAGAAGGATAAAGTTGATGCCTGCAAAATCGGCCGACCAGATTAGAAGCGTGATTCGCAGTCAGGAAGTTGAAGCCACGCTCCGCAGCAGCTCAAAACCTTCTTGGAAAGAAAGGGTAAGCACAGAGAACCGGCGTGGTGTGGGCTTTTGAATGCGTCGCTCCGTGGACCATTAGTAGGTCGGCGATGTCTTGGTTGCGGTGTTTCATCTACCTACCATGCTCCCCAACAAGACTGTGGCAATGTCCGAGGCTCTGACCACGTCTTCTGGGTTGTGAAGGAACGCAGCTTGGGCAAGATGAGCTGTCATTGTGAGCTAGTTGAGTGATAGGAGACAGTTAAAGACGCCCGGCCTGGTCAGAGGTGTGGCTTAGCCACTGCCCTAGATGTCCCTCGGAATTTCCAGGGCGCGTCACCCAACCAGACGAAGGGAGACATGATTTCGCCTTGCGGTATTGGCATTTCCCAACAAATTGATGGCTTCTATACTCATAGACACGCCAACTCCTTCCCGGCGCCGGCGTCCATCCCGGCAATTGTAGCAATTGGCAACACCCCGTACGCCTTGCTGAGTACCTTTGAGGCGGTTGGTGTCCAGTGAGACTCAAGCAACTAACGTAGATCAAGGCTAGACTTGGAACTAAGGGCGTTGGGACATGGCACGTTGGTAATGAGGGCTTGAGAGCATGGGAGCAGAAAGGAGGCACAGCAGTCCCATTTGTCAAGATAACAGATAATAATAAACAGAACATCATACGCTTCCTCTACTGCTCATTATAACTAATACTTAATTAACTACCAGTACCACTATCCTACCCCTGGGTATCGCTGTCAACAAACCCGTCTCCTCATCATTCGTCACGACACAAATCATCCGCCATCCCAATTACCCTCAACCTCCAATAACCTGCTTCAAAGCGCCTAGTAGCCTCTCAGGCATACTGAGGAAGCCGCAATGACCGCTATCCATGGTGGCGGTGCGCGGGTTGGGACCCAGCTGCAGTTGCTGAGCCATGGCCTCCTGGAGGTTAAAGGGCAGGGCGTTGTCAAGGGTCTGGAAGATGTAGGCGCAGGGAATGCCGTTGCTCCACGGCTCGTACTGGGATGGGGCAGCAAACAGGGCAGCTGAGGTCCAAGTCACCTGCTGGGCCCAGTACGCCTGCTGATCGGCCGGCAGGTCGTTGAAGCCAATCTGGGGCAGCATGGTCGGGTCGCCCGTGACGCGGTCACCCTGTGAGGCAAGTTAGCAAATGAAGGGGCCAAAGTCGTGGGCTTGAACTTACGTCGACAACCATCCACGGCAGCGGAACACCCCCGAGCATACCAAGCAGGCTCTGGCCCTGGGGGAGCATGAAAGCAGAGAGGTAAACGATGCGGACGACGCCGCCCACCTTGCCAGCTGCTTTGCGAGAGGCAATATCAAAGCCCTGGACGGCGTTGCTGCCGATGACGCCGCCAGACGAGTGGCAGAGCAAGACAATCTCGTCGCCGTGGTCAGCGAGCCCGCCGATCACGTGCCGGACGGCGGTAACATCCTCGGGAAGGCCCGTCAGGGGCAGCTCGGTGCCGCCAACGCTCGGCAGGGCGACGTGGTAGGATTGGTGGCCCGCTCGAGCGAGCACGGCCCGGAACTCGTCCCACACACTTGGCAACTGCCAGGAGCCGGGCACAATGACGATCGTGGGCTTGGTGGCGGCGGCCATGGCTGAAACAACGGCGAGGGCCAGTATGAGGAGACGGGAGAGGAGAGAAAACATGGTGATGAGTACTTATTTTCGTGTGTATAACCGGTCTGCAAAAGCAGCTGGGCTCCAACGATATGCAGCGGCGTTACACGGCAGATGATATACCGCCGGAAGGATGCAGAGTTGCAGAGCGGGATAATGACAGTGGACTGTTGGCCGGTTTTCTTGGTTTTAACGACTTCAAGCGACCCCCCTGAGGGATACGCTACGCTGAATTGGCAACTTCGCCAAGGCCCCTGTTGGTGGGCACAATGGAATATCACCATCTCGCCGTTGACGCGAAGACTTGATAGTGTGTGGAGATCATCTGGGGCCATATCGGCGGGGAACCCATCCGGGTCCGTCGCGAGCCATGACGAAGACAGGTTGGGGACTCGAGTCTACTGTACACCTGAGGAGCACATGCAGGCGGCGGATCACCCACAACCGTTCGCCAAAACGAAAAAACAAGAAAAGAAAAGAAAACCTGGAGGGTCCTCCTTGCACTAACTGTACTGTAGGAGATGACCCGGGAACCACTACCCCGCTCGCTAGCCACAATCCAATTCTGCGTTTTGGACTAACGCTAACCTGAGAAGCGAAAGAAAGACCTGGATCCCCGCAATGCTGCATCCGCAGCTGTGGGTTGGAATCCAGGGGTTCAGGCACGATCGCCGGAAGTCTCCTCCCAAAGGAGTCCACATGGTTCAAGACAGATAGCAGAACTGGCGCGACTGGATATTTCAACAAAATATTAGCGCTCTCCATGAGAAGCAAAGGTGCCTAGAGAAACGACCTTGGTACACGGCCTCAGCTCTCAGCTAAGAGGTAGCCGGTCCAAGCATGATGATGATGTGCAGTCAACCCAGCTGGCACCGGCGATGGTGTGGATGCACTGGCCGCTCTTTTTTCCCCCTTGCAGTTGCAGCAACCCATTCCCCGGGGGGAAACTCAGCCAGTTCCTCGGCCCCAGAATTTGGCCAGGGCAAGGATCAGCAGTTCGTGCCTGGATGGCGCCGCCCTAAGCTAGACCATCGCTGGAAGCAGTCTAGCGGGTGCGGATTTAGGAAAGAGCTTCACTTCGCCGACAAGAAGTAACGTCTTGTACAAGATTGCTTTTTGCAGAAACTGCGGCGGCAGCTGCCAGTGCGTCTGCCAATGCTGCCGACCCGAGGTTTTGGGTTTCTGTCCTGGCTCAATATTTCAATATTTCATAACCCCGTCTGCCCGCGGAGCATGGCTGAATCCAAATCGGCCGAGTCTGGAACTTTTTTGTGACGACCTGAAAGTCACTTGGAGTGAAGTCCCACAAAAAAGACGGATCGATCCAGGATCAGCCTCTCCCGCCCGGCAGCCGATGATGAGTGGCGCGCAGCCACCGACGCCGGCGGCGTACCCGGTCAACGACACATCCAGATCCGAAGCCGAGCGTGCATACCTGCAAAGACTGACGGATTTTGCAGCCGAGCAGGACTTGACGCAGGATTCGAGGGGTTATGTGCGGGATGTGACGGTAGCATTTACCGTGTTTGCGGGCGTCTTTGTGGCCCTGCGCTTCTGCGCCCGGTACCGCCAAGCCGCCCGCATCGGCACCGACGATTGGCTGATGGTGGCATCCTTCGTGGTGTTGATTGGGAACATGGTCATGAACCTGATGCTCATCCAGCAGGGGCTGGGGCTGCATTCTGGGGTACTGACATTGCCGGAGTTGCAGAAGTTGAACGAAGTATGACATTCTGTTGATAAGGCACGATGTAGCGTGTCCCCCGGATAGAGAGCGTGCTAACGCGTGCTGCAGACCCTCGTCGGCGCCGAGATTATCTACGTCACTGGCGTCAACCTCTATAAGCTCTCGTTGCTTTTCTTCTACTTCCGCGTCTTTCCCGTCCGCTCCGTGCGGTTGGGCGGCTATATCTGCGGCGGCATCTCGACTGCCTGGAATATTGCCTGCATCCTGGCTGCCACTTGGCAGTGCACGCCTCGAGAGAGGCTGTGGATGCCTTGGCTCGAGGGCACATGCATCGATCTCTTCCTGACGCAGCTCTGCATCTCGGTCCCGAGCATCCTCTGCGATATCGCCATTTTGTGCCTGCCCATGCCCCACGTCATGCGGCTTAAGACCAACCTCTGGCAGCGCATATTGCTCATGTTCATCTTCCTGCTTGGGAGTTATGTCGTCTTCACCAGCATCTATCGCTTCCGCGTTTACTTGACCTATACGACCGACGATGTACCATGGTCGCTTGCCGACCCCTGTGCCTGGAATATTATCGAGATCAGCAGTGGCATTGTGTCGGCATGTCTGCCAACATTGGTAAGCGTTGCATCACCCAATCATTGTCGTCTTCCAGCTCTAACTCCTTCAGGGGCCCCTTGTCCGCGATCTCTGGAGATCAGCTTGGCCATCGAGCACCGGCGGTTCAAAGAGCGCTCTCTCACAAGCAAAGGGCTCCGCCATCATCACCATCGGTGGGACGGCCCGCAAAGGAAACGGCACTGGCAACGCCCTCAATTCCATGGGTTCGCAGTGGAACCGCCTGACTGAGTCGGACGATGAACCGTCACACTCGCGCGACGATCTGGAGCTGGTCCCCAAACACATGGCCGGCCGTGTACACGTGACGGTCCACGCTAGTCCGGCGCGCGGGCGACAAAGTAATGAAGAACGCGACCTTGAGCGAGGTGGCGGTCGTGCGACTGATGACGATCTCCCCATGGACGTTATTCGGCAGCGGACCGACGTGGAATGGAGGGTTGAGCAACGGGCCGCGCCGGTCCCATAGCGTCAAAATGGCGGGGATCAAAAATGTAATTGTATGTATAAAGTCGCAGTGGGCATGACATGAATGGCTAGATAGAGAGAGAGGTTAGGCGTCGCAAATACCCCGGGATTGAGTTTGTCACTATTACCCTTTTGTACCCAGCCAACCGCCGACCATTTGTCAAGACTACGTGCCGTCGTCGAATCTCTTTTGGTTCACAACACAGTTTCTACGCCTCCTCCTAGCTCATCCGAGTATTGCTGTGCTACGCTCGAGTCAGTCCCCCCGACTCGCGGCTTAAAGGGATCGTTGAAAGACCAGGGAACCCCGCCCGGGATGCTCCGCAACCGTCTCCCGCTGCGGATCTCCTTCAATAGTTTGTTGGGCCGACCGGGTCGTCCATGTTATGTACTCCCGGCAACACCTGGGCCAGCGAATACCACCGACTGCCTTGATCAAACCAGCCGCCGTTGCGGATCGATCCCGGCGCTACAGGAGGAGCTACACGGCGGTCGCCGTCTGATTCCACCCTGAATCGCGCTGGATGATGACCTTCTGGTGGACGAGCGGCTGTCACCAACCAACACGCTGGATATCTGTGTATCAATCGGTCCGACAGCGGGTGTTATCCACCACCTTGGTGACAGTAGCAATACCGATTATAACTCATTGAAGATGAATACATAATCAAATATGAAACGGATACATAACGCTCGCTGGAAACGAGAAGACAATATAATCCTGAAGCCGTGTCCATCAGCGAAATCCTAGGCCCCAACGCTACCCCCTCGCCCCGAACACAAAAAGGTAATTAAAAAAACCGGCCAACCACTAGAAAAACCACCAAAAGATATTCCAAATGAGCCTCAGCCGCTAAACTACCACCGCCCCCGAACAGCCCCACAGCTCGGCAGCCCGCTTCTTCTCGTCGCCCTCCACGTTGCAGGCCAGCCCAGCACCCAGCGCCATCCCATCAATACGGCGCTTCCGGTACGCGGGAGGAGCGCCGTCGTCATCAGAGTCCGACGTCTCTAGGGCGCGTTTCTGCGAGGCCGGGGCACAGCCACGACTAGGATCTGACGACGACGACGCTGTCTCCGGGGCCCATCGCCGAGGAGCCGGCGGGCCGCCGCGCTCCCACCGCATCAGGACCTGGGTGTCGCGGAAGATCCGCAGGCGGCCGTGCTCCGTGAAGCCCGCCGCGCGGAACGCGCCGAGCGTCGAGACGTTGGTCGCCGAGGCGAGCGTCTGGACGCCGTAGCCTTGCGTGTCGGCCCGCTCCATGACCGAGCGGAGAAGGCGGCCGCCGATGTCGCTGTCCCAGTGGATTGGGTTGACCACGAGCGAGCGGAGGACTGGACAAGTCAGCAGGGGCGCAGGAATAAAAAAGTTGAAAGACGTACCTAGATCGCGGCTGCGGGTGTCGCCCTTTTGGCCGAGGCAGCTGGGAATGATCTCCTCGGACCAGCGGGCCCAGTCGGCGCGGTGGTTGGTGGCGGCGCGTCGGAAGGACTCGAGCGCGCGGGGCAGGCGCACCGCTAGGCCGTTGGGGACCACGAGTAGTGGCTGCTTCCTATGCACGAGCGTCAGGCTCTCCAGGACCGACTCGAGCTGGTTGACTGCGGAGCTGGCCGTTGCCTTTCCGTGTTCGCTCTGGTCTGACGAGTCAGAGAAGCCGTCGTCAAGTGCCGCTGCTGTGGCCGTGTAGCTCGGTTCCTGCCATTCGGCCCATCCCAGAATCACCTCCTTCGCTTTTGACCCGTGCCGTACGGTCAGGAAGTCGGCGGGCTGCTTGAGGTAGGTGGCGACAATGAAGTGCCGGCCGGGCGTTTTGCGGTTTCGGAGCATGTCGGTGTGCCGCCAATTCTTTTCTGCCGCGAGCAGCTTGTCGATCGCGGTGGCTTCGGGCTCGGGTGCCATCTTGACTCGGTGGTGCTTGTTGAGGTAGTCGATGTCACGCTCGTGCTGGAAAACCTCGTTGGCCATGCGAGCCAACCGTGACAAGTCGTAGCACCGGGCCGGGCGGACGCGAAAGCCTGGGAATCGCTCGTGCTGGTGCGTCGATTGTGGCTCCAAGGCCGACATATTCAAAGACGGGTGTGTCTGAAACATGATTGGAGATCGGAAACTGGCTTGAGGAGCGACAAGATGCTTGTGCGTGTTGACGATAGTGCTGTCCTAGTCCCTGCGAAATGGCTTAGGTCAAGCGCTTGATCTGGTCAACGTTGGAAGAGAGGACGAAGAGAATGGAAGCAAACGGTTGTGTTTACGACTTTACGTCTTCTCAGGGAACTGCGACCCAGGCCAGCACACGTCACTTCTTCTGCGGTTGATATGTGGTGTTTCGCCGTAGATGTTGGCGAGGCCCCGCCCTAAGCGTCATGCATTGGGGAGCATTAATGCGCGTCAGTCGCTGCAGCTGGTGCGCCTGGATCGAGTTGTGCTCTTAGCCCTTCCGCTGCCTGCGGTCTCTTCTTGGAGCACCTCGTCATCATTATGGCAGGTAGGTCCGGCGCTGAAGGCCGTTGCCTACCCAGACGTGTAGAATCCAGTCCCCCGTACTCGCAGCTTCTATGACCGCAGACCCATTGTGAGCCCCCCTTTGTCGCCTCCTGCAGCCCACATACTTCCGTTGCTACACTCTGTCCCTGGGAGGGCTCGAGGAAGCCTTGGCCCAGAAAGTCCGTCGTTTTGGGCAACCTCGACGTCAGTCACACTGTGTATTCTGCAGACGGGAGTAAGACGACTTGTGCATGTGTTGTACTGTCTTGCGCGCGTTTTGGGCAATGCCAGTTGTGCTCGAGTGGATCTGCCTTGGCCAACGCTGGGCCAATGCTTGGAGGTCATCAGTCATTGGGCCACCGGACGTCGAGTTGAGGAAGGTACCACTTACTATGCGATCATAACCCTGCGATAGGTAGGTATTTTCCTGTCCATTCTTTCCCCCTAGAACCCGGGGCCTTCTGAAATTTGGTATCTCATCTCCGCTTGGGCAGCGACTTGGTTTGCCTCCATCCTTTGTTGTAGGGAGATGCCTGGAAGTGGGGAAGCCGTTCTCTGATGTATTCGGGCAGCCAATGCCTGGTAGTATTCTTTGTGCAGTTTTGGCTTGGAGATACCTCTTATGATGCGGTTAACTGCGGCGACCAACCTCCGGCTCGCAACGACATGCCCCCCGAAACCAGGGTCAGAATGAGGCCATTCTGCGCTTGGAGGACCAGTCGGAACCCGGTAAATCGATTGAGTTAATCAAATATCTACTATAACTATTTGTTACGAGCGCGAAACTGTGTTGTGCCTCGTAAGGTTTGATTTTCGTTTTGTGACGTCTGGTGAATTGTGTCTTGGATTCCGGAACCTACTACTCTCGTTTCACCAACACGGACGGAAACTTCACGGCAACTTTGGCTGCTGCCGCCATTGGAATTTGACGAGCTGCCTGATGCCAAAACCCCGCGTCACCCATTCTTCTCCAAGGCTTTTTGTGTCCCAGCATGTGCTGCGAGCCCCAATTTGCTTGCGGTTTGTTGATCTGCACAGACGTGAAAGAGCATAGAGCTCAAGCTCTTTGCACCAGTGTTCAGTGTTCAAATTTACCCCATGATCATGATTGTCAATGATGCTAGGTACTATCTCAGCTTCAACGCCCAACGGTTTGTGGGTTCTCAAAAACACCTCCCTCATCCCAAATCTTCTTCAGCCTAACCAATCGTTCGTAATTCCCTGGCCAATACCTCCTACCAGCTGCACCGTGGTCTCCGATGGTGGGATCTGCGTAGTTGTAATACATGCCCAGCTTTTTTCCTTCCTTCTTCTCCACGATCTCGACAAATTGATTTACCCAAGGTATCCCAACATCGGAGGGGTAGGTGGAGGTGGCGTTTACCGTGTCACCTAGTTCCCAGAGGAATAGAGAAGATCGGTGAGCGTAGGAGGTGCTACTGGGGGGGAACATTGTGGACATGGCGGAGTTGGGTCCCCCGATGGCACTGACTATCCAGAGCCAGGACTGCGGAGAAGTCATATGTCAGTGGGACGTCGGAGCACGGCATCAACAAAGGTGAACATACCCGGTCTGGATTCGTCTCAGATGCATTTGATACGGCTTCCATTAGGGAATCTACCGCTGGATCGGACAGTTCATCCGTAAACATGCTCTTGAAAAACTGCGAGGGTGGGAATCAGCGAACATGTACATACAGTACCGTGGCGGTGGGCGAAAATGAAAATGACAAAAGTCGACCACTTACACCATTTGTTTGCTAAATGTTGAGAGAACGATCAGTCAACGCCTCCCACGTTTGCACCCGCAAAAGACTTTCCACTCACTATTTGGTCGTCAAGAGCCGATTTCAGGGGCTCAGCATCTGGTGATGGAAACAACAGGGCGTTGTTGTTCGCATAAAGAAGCGCATCCATATAGCCAACAGAAGTAACTTCGGGGAAGTTCAGAAAGTCGACAAATCCTCCCAGGGCCATGACGGCATCCTTGAACGGTTTGATGAATAGCTCATAGTCGGCCTTGGAGCCGTGGTAGGCCCCCTCAAACAGAAAAATGGTCCCCTGGGCCCCGATGGATGTCGCAGAACCAAGCACTACCCTGATGTTCATTTCCTTGGGTCTGGCTTTCGAAGCGACATAGTCTTGGAAAACGCGCCAGCCGGCCTTGGCTTGTGGCAGGTCCCAGACAAACGGGATGTAGAAGAGTTGGATTTCGGTGGGCTGTGGAATCGTGCGGAACTTGAAGCGGGTGGCTATGGCGAAGGACATGCCCGCGCCTCTGAGAGCCCAGAAGAGATCTGGGTTCTGCGTCTTGGAGGCCGTGACAACAGAGCTGTTGGCGGTGACGACCTGGATCTCTTCCAAGTAGTCGAGGAACAAGCCGTGGTTGTGGGTTGAGTAGCCCCAGCCGCCGTGGAGAACGTGTCCTCCCACTCCAACCCTATTTTACCTATTAATACGTGTACGTTTCTTATGGGAGTCGGAGAAAGAATTTGTACTTTGGGCAGACACCGTGAGGGATTGACCGTTTCCCTTGGATATCCAATTCCAAGGCCAAATTCCCCAGTTTCGCACCCGGACCAACCGTGGCAACATGCGTGCAGGGATCAACGACCACTTCGTTCAGCAACCGTAGATCGATCACCAGATGCCCGTTTTCTCCGCCAATCCCATGCGAGCCATAATTATGACCCCCGGATCTGGCATTGACTTTCACTCCATGCTTGCGCCCACAAGCAACTGCGGCTTGTACGTGCGAGACTGTACTGGGAACAGCGATTGCGAGGGGCGTAAATTGCAGACGGAGGTTGTGGGGACTGGACGACTTTGCGAATTCTGGGGTTCCAGGGAGTGCTTGAGGGACGCCGGAGGCCGTGAGGCATTGGATGACTTTTTCCGATCGGGACTCTGGGCGGCCAAGGCAGGACTGTGCTCCCAGGCCGAGGACAAACAAGGCCGTGGAAAGCTGGAACATGATGTCCGTTGTCTTGGAGGAGGGCGACGGTGGCCACGAGAAACGTGAAGAAGAATTAAAAGAAAGTCTGGGGTCTGGCCCTGAGCTATCTCATACTTATCAAGCTAGCCATGATCCTTCACGGAGCCACCCTTCACTGTCCGATCCTTCACTAATCCGTTTTTAGCGAATTCGGCGGCACAAACCCCGTGTCCACATTGAGCTCGCGCACTACTCAAGGAGTCGCTCTACGGAGTACCCCCGAGCCGCTGAGTGGAAGGATTCTGAACTGTTGCGCTTCGGCCCGATGGTTCCTACGCGGGCGGGGCCTTCCGGTCTTTACAAAAGAGCCTGGCCAATTATAGAGGTAGAGGAAGGCGACCACGCGATCCTCTGTACGGTGAGATGGTCGCTGATGTAGTGGTGGTCGAAATTATGGCGTGGTTGCAAGAGTTGCGCCCGAACGCGGTGCACCAATGCAACATCGGCGAATCGATCAGGGCACAGCTACAGTGTGTTACCTCGATAGATTCCATCCAAGATTCAGCGTCAGTGGTAGCCCCTACCGTAGAGATCCTGTTGAGATGCAAGAGTTAATTACACGCAACCGAATTGGGCAGATAGATCTCACTAGGTATTCAGTGGTGCGAACGGGGGGTTGGTCGCATTCGAGAGTCACTTGTAGATCCTGCCTGATCTTACCCTGTCCATCTTTGGCATAGAAAGCAGTGTATTTCTGATCGATCCGTATTAGCTGCCAGTTGTTGAAGGGCAATTTGGGTCCATCACGTTGCAGCGTTGAGGCAACCCCGTCTAATTGACATGTGCTTGCGCATTTTCTGGTCGCTCGCTGCCTCTCCAAGGTATCAGGAAACATTTGCGCCGTTTTGGACTTTTGGTTGCCTTCGAAGACTGCGTAAGATAGATGAAATTGCTGTAAAACACTACCGAGTCGTATCGGCGCACTGGGTTCATCGACAATGCCTCCTCATCCAGCATCCCAATCGCATGGTCGCCCAAGAAAGACTGTACCTTCATGAAGGCCATGGTCATTATTTGAGACCATAATTAACATTCCTTCCGGCTACTTCCCTGGCAGCCCTCTTCGCGGTCCCGTCGCTCCAGCGGGATCCCAGGATCACGTCATGTAACACAATACCTAGATATATGGGGCTTTTTCCACACCATCTGCCGTCCTGGCGTTTGTATTCCGGGAAGCGGGCTCATATAGAATCTTACCGGTGGTAGGCAGGTCTCGATCATTATCGTGGGAATTCCGTAGTCATAACATCAGACACTGCCCTAAAAGACTACAGTAGAAGCAGACAATTCAACCATCCAACCAAAACAGAGATCCCTTCCACGAACGTCATCATTTCTACCATTCTTTCTCAAACGTACACCTACCTGACTGAGGCTCTTGATGGATATCTCGTGCTGAGGAAGCTGCTGTCGCTGATACTGACGCTACCCGAATGGGCAGCGCCGCTGAATCGGAGACGGCAGCAGCGTGCCCGCAATCACGTAGGGAAAAAAAAAGGGTGTGTCAGCCCGCCAGGTCTCCCGGAGCCCACGGCAAGGGTCGCCAGCTCGGGGACTAGTTCACTAATGGATGGTAATATTACTGTTGCCTTGGTCACCGCGCGTGATGGTCTTGGAACTATTACATTGGAACGGAAAACTGGAATCGCATGAAACGGAAACTGCTTGAAACGAGAATGTGAGCCCAGCCTCCGGATCGTTGCCCTGGGAACTTGGCAATGGGCACAGGGTGATCGGTTGTCAGGCTCTGGGAGTTTGATGTTCGCCTAGTGATTAAAGCAGATGGGTGGGAATACCCCGTCTCCTCATCCTTCAGGCGGTGAGGTGCTTCGGCGGCGACTGCGAACGATGACGGCGGGCAGGTGGGTAAGCGCGCCCTAAAAAGCGTCTTGACCCATCACCCGCCGTCTCGCCCGCGGTGGCAGAGGAAGCGAGCGTGGATGATGATGATAATGGAAAGTGGAAAGTGAGAAGGTTGATGGAATGTCCCAGTCTCTTGTATACTCGACCACGTGGAATAGAAGTGGCCAAGCCTGCAGTGATTGGTTTTGATATTCCCCAGCTCCCATGACGTCTCGAATGCTGAATACTTCATTACCGTCGGAGCCCTCGATGGAGCACTCGAGCTTTGTCGGGAGTTGGGGTTGTATGTACCCAGCTTTCGAGGCAAGGACCCGGAAGGCCAGGCTTGCACCCATATGCTGGGGCATACCAGGTGCGCCTCTCGGCTTACCCGGATGTTGTGTGAGAAAAAGAAGAGGAAGAGGAGGGGAGGAAGGGTGGGAAGGCAAATATTTATAGATGTCTAGACTCGGTCTGTGCACGCCTGCAGATTTTTGAAACTTTGTAGTAGCGGGTCTTCGTCAATGTGATGCTCTGTCGCGCAGTATCATGCGAGTAGGCAGCACTGTGGTGGTGATGTGTGCGGGACGGGGATGTGAACGAGGGTGTGCGAGGACCCGCCGGTGCCCGGCGCGAAAAATCTCGCACACTTCTCGACTTTCCCTCCTACAACTACATCTCTTGGGTGGCACAAGTAAAAACCCCAGCATTTTGTGTCGAGACGAGGCAAGCCGCATCAAAGACGATCGAGGAGATCGTCAAGGTGAGTACGGGCGAGTCATCAGCGTCCTCCGAGTAAACCTCGGGCGTGACTTGGCGGATGGCCGCCTGGCGGCCACAACTAGCCAGCCCAAGGGAATCGCTACGTAGCGATGCGTGGTCAAGAGGCCGTCTTCCCCGGCCACCAAACGGCAGTGGCCTTGGGGCTGATGATCGGCCTTGACACTCTTGAATTTTGGCTCTGAGACTTTGAGGCTCTCAGGAAGTGTCGTTGGGCGAAATGGCTCCCAATTGTTCAACAACAAGTCACCTGAAGAGAGAATATGAACATCTTTGATGCTACTGTACGTAAGTCATGGACTCGCCTACTGCCCTGACCCGGTCTGACACATTCCTCCAGCGTTAGGATTCTTCAACCTCGACGGGAGGCTCGATACTTTGCTTGGTGCCAGCCCTGTTTGACACAGACAAGCCCGGAATACAACCCAAGGGAGTCGACATTACTTGCGTAGAGACTGGACACGGGTTGGGTTCTGTATGCGCTAATAGGGGAAATGGCGATGCAATTCAGAGCTGGGCAGGGATCACTCGGTCTCTTTTGGACGACAGAAGTCGAACGGCATACGAAAGAAGCACCAGCTTCTCCTTCTAAAGCTTAGGGGACACTAAAAGGATCAGTGGGAACTGAATGCGAAAGCACCCGTGCCTAAAGAAAACGAAGCATACGAGGGAGTCATCAGGGGTTGTGATAGCTTCTTTCGGTCAAGAACAAGAACCTGTGGTTGGGCCAAAGGATCGGTGGCATAAAGGGAGTGTTTAATAATCTAGCGGTTCAGAACAACCGGCCTGCCATGGCTCTGGCTGGAGAATAATTGGTTTGACGAGAGGAAGACATGCTGGAACGTTACAATCATTACTTGGATTATTTAGTAGTAACACCGCCTGATCCGCTAAGAATTAAGAACTATAGAACTTCATTTTGGTCTGTCACATGCCGCAAGGCTCCAACATCTCTATCTTTGTCGCGTCGCGGCGATTATACTTCAGCTTGTAATACATTCTCCCGAGCCCTACTTTCTTTACTACTCTTTGACTAATATATTCCTGGCCTTTTACAGCGTATTTGTCGATTGTAATTTTTGATTCAACTTTATATTCGACTTTAACTCGACTTTTAAGCTTCCTCTCTATCCAGAGCTATTTAATATCCGCTTAGTTTCCCTCCTCGCTTTATCTATCCCCCTTTACAAAAACAAAGGTACCCAGCTCAAACCGCATTCTGCGACTGTCTCCGAGACTGAGTGCCAGGCCCGGTATAGTAGTGCCGTCCATGGGTATACCAGAAGCCGCTCGAGAAGAGGAGGACAAAGACGAAGACAACGATGGCGTAGTTCATCTGCCAGTATATCGTCAGCACCATCCCTCCGACAAACCAAAGACGACACAAAAGACGCGCCATTGAAACTCACATTTTCCCTCGTAACGGGCATCCTCGTCGGCAAGAAGAAGACAACCGACACGAACACATTCCACACGACAGCCACGACATTCAAGAACAGACTCCACCTCCCCAGGTGCCACGGGCCCCTCTCGAACCGGCCATACACCAGCTTGCACACGATGGGCAGCAGATACGACACGTTCAGCGCGACGGTACAGACGTTGAAGACGGCGCTGATGGCGGTATCGCTCGCCAGGCCCAGCAGGTTGACCGTGATGGCCAGGGCGGCGTACACCCACACGGCGGCGACGGGGGTGTGCGAGCGGGGCGAGATGCGGCGCCAGACGCGCGACAGCGGGACCAGGTCGTCGCGGGCGAACGCAAAGATGGTGCGGCTGCCGGACTGCAGGCCCGGGATGGCGACCAGGTTCATGACGGCGAAGCCGGCGAGCGTGAAGAAGATGGCGGGCGCGCGGCCCATGACGTTGAAGAAGAGCTGCGCCACCGGCTGCCCGCTGCGGCTGGCGACCAGCTCGAGCGGGTTGCCCATGCAGAGGACCAGGACCAGGTTGAAGAGGAGGCCGGTGACGTAGGTGAAGGTGGTCGCGTGCGCGATGGCTTTGGGGACGACGCGGGCGGGGTCTTTGGCTTCTTCGGCGATTCTGGTTCAAGGTAGAATTTAGTTTATTTTCTCTCTCTCTCTCTTTTGGTTAGGAGCAAAGGTTGGTGAGGCTACATAGGAGTAAGGGGCTGGATGAGCCTTACCGGGCAGTGCTATCGGCATTCGTCATGATCCATGCTGGAGTCAGGCAACCGAAGAGAAAGGCAAATCCTGGAGGCGTCCACCCGGAGGAGGGTTGGAAGTCGGTAAACGCGTAGGCAAAACTGTGTTTCTCCTTCGTCTGGACCAGCAAGCAGACGCAGGCGCCGACCAGCACGCTCATGTGAAAGACAACGTAGCCGCTGGTCAGCTTGTTCAGCCAGAAGGTGGGAAGACTGTTGATCGACGCGTGCATGACAGCCAGGAGGGCCATCACCGCGAATACGTGGCCTGTGGTGGGAGTGTAGGTGAAGTCGGAGGCGATCGAGATGGCGGCCAACAGCATCTGGCTCGCGGCGTACTCAGTGCTGGCGCTTCCTGCAATGACCCCGACAAGCGTGATGTAACCTTGCGAGCGGGCCATATTAGTTCGGCGATGCTGGTACTAATACGGGGTCTCGGACTTGCCTGACATCCAGCACAACAGAGGGCCCTGGTCCTCGGGTGCGAGAAACTTCAAGACCGAGTACATGGCCCCAGCACTGGGGTACGCGGACGATAGCTCAGCGAGGCTCATGGCCAGCGCCCAGGCACCGGCACCCCCTATTATCCAACTCCACATGATGGCAGCAGCGCCGCCGGCTTGCAGGCCGTAGATCCATGTCGACATGAGCGAGCCATAGACTCCTCCAATGCTCATAGCAAAGCTGAAGCTGGACCAGGTGGAGAACTCGCGCTTGAAAACCTGAGAGATGTCAACACCATGCGGAACATCTTGGTGGTGGTCTGTGTGGACGGCTTGGTTGCTTACGGGAGTGTATCCCATGGCCTCCAACTTCTTGTCCGCTTCGTCCATTCTCACATCCTCACTCGAAGGGGACGTGGGCGTGACATCTCCGCTTGTCGCCCCGAGCGGCGTCTGGCTTACTGCAGGCAGTTTCTTTTCCATGTCACGGGCAGCCATTTGTTCGTCGCTAATTAGTGTATCGAGAATATTACAGCGCCCGGTCAATGATTCGAGATGGCAAAGAATCAATCTTGCTTCTGGCACTTTCAGGGCCGATGCTTTGTACTTGGGAGCTCTTTTTTCAGACCTCACCGCTCTCCTACTTGGAGAGCTGCTTTGAGGTCTGGAACTCTTGCTTGCCATCCTCCCCCGAGACACCCAGAGGCCGGCACCGTCCGGTCCATTGTCAAGTGACACTTTGCATTGGTGCTGCAGTCCTCTGAGATTCTCTTACCATTTGCCTCTGACGTGTCCAGTTCGATGTGTCAGAAGTCTGAGGAGCACGGTCCATGTTGTGCGTTCTAGACTTCTAGACGCCGACTCCCAAGGAGTGAGTGATAGCAGGTCGTATTCAGAGTGGTCGGTCGTCGTGGAGGAGGGGGAGCTATCCGTTATCGGAGATCAGGGGTACGGTAACCCTGCCCATAGCTTTCCCTGCGACAGTATTGCGGCAACAATCGGATGGCTTCCATGTTGCCTATGTGGAACATGACAATATGTAAGAATGATGCAGGTTGCTTGTCGTCTGGATCGGTCTGTCGGGAGTTGACCGCATCCTGAGGGTGCTAAATCGGGCATCAATCCAAGGCTAACGTCGTGCACAAGAGACGCAGTAACGAGGTTTGGCATGGTAGCATCGAGGATGGCCGGTGTGGATCAACCAAACTGTCATCCCAACACACAGAGTCCACCAGAGAGAACGGAAGAGCAGCCTACGTCCGCGAGCTACAAGAGGTGTGGGAAGCAGCACCACACGAACCCGGCTGGCCTGGGTTATGAAGTTTCCAGCAGAAACCCACCGTTCGAAGACTCAGAGCAGAGAGATCGAAGATTGCAGTCGACTGATATCATTTTCTATATCCAGGAGGGACGGTTGCTGGTGATCTGAGAACGTCACCCGACCTCCACCCGGAGTGGCTGGCCCCCCTGAATTCGGCGGGCGAATGACAGGCGGGTGATTGTTGGCGTTCGAACCCAATGTGATCGACCAGAGTCTAGACCCGCAGCGTGCCCAGACGCCTTTCCAAACTCGTCTGTGTCAACATCCGCCGCTACTGGCCGTTGTCGGGATCCCCATGGCCCGGAAGCTTCCCGGCTCTGCGCACCAGGCCCGATCGGCACCACATCCGGGGGACAGCCCAAGGAAAAATGGGATTGTCCTCGTGACGGGCTCCAGGCCGCCAAACACCTTCGCCCTGTTTTCCCACAAATGAATAACCCTGGGTAATGAAGTGCGAGTTCTTTGCGATAATAACATGGCGACGTCCCTCGGAGCAGTGAGCACACCTCGAACACTGGACACCGCTTGTAGCCGTCATCGGGCCGCTGGCCTCGGCGCATGCTGAATGTTTGTAGGATGTATGGTTGGCCAGACCCTTGGCAGCGAGAAATAGTTGTTAAATTGAAGTATCGTCCCCGGGTTTCTGGCTTAATATAAGGGACACACTGACCTTCCTTCGTCGCATTTCTGCAACGCTGAGTTCCGAATTCGATGCATCGGGCCCGCTATTGGCATAGACTTGGGCAACTATAGCCGGGTAGCCGACGGTGTTGGGAGCGAATATAGATCGATGAGAACTGCTGAGAAGCCGGACGGTGTGGTCGCGGCTGAGCTGTACCTGGATGCGTCAAGAGACAAACGAAGCCGACAAGGGAAGGTGAACTTGTAGTAACTGCGAAACCCGAAAACAGCTTTGTGAACCGGCGGGAGCTCAATACCTAAGCCAGTACCTGCTTGGGCAGTGGATTGTAGGTCTCGCCAGTTGGAAAGGAACCGCAGGAGCGCGTAGCTTGTATGTACAGTACCTCTTGCATCACTTTTGAACGATATTACATTGTTGATTTTTCCCGCATAGACAAAGTTTGCTTTCCATTTAATCCGCTGATATTAGACCAGAAGCTAAGATAGCCCGGTGAAAGAAGGGTGACCAAGGCAGGTTCAGCCCTCCCGGATGACTACCTGATCTTATACCATCGAAGGCACCCAGAGCAATGTCCCATGGGCCCAAAGACTCCATCAAAATAATAAAACATGCAAAAAAAAACATTACAAGATTCCAAATTCGACCAAGCCCGACTTCCACCAGATATGCTCTCTGTTGTTATCCCAACTGTTTCTCCATCGTGGCCGCGTCATGGCCGGCCACCTATGACCCTGACATTGGGATTCATCCTCTATCTCGGACTCGTCTTCCACTCGCCGGCATCCTTGACGCCCTGGGCAACGGAACCGACGCCGCCCTCGACGCCGGTGCCGATGTTGGCAATGCCGTCGCCGAGGGGCCTGCCGAGGCCACCCGTGGCGCCGTTGACCGTCTCGCCGACGCCACGCGATGCAGCGCCCAGGATCCCGCCGACCGTGTTGGCCAGGCCGCCGACTGTGTTGCCGAGCGTCGATGTGACGACCTTGCCGGCGCCGGTGACGCCTGTGTTGTTGTTCTTGTCGTTCATTTTGGTAGTATTCGGGTAAGGTGAGTGTGATGATGGAAGGTTTGAAGACGGAGATGAACCAGTGTTTGTCTGACTCGGATGTGATATGAGATGGTCGATGGAACCTTGAGTACAGTGTGCAGTGCCGGACTTATATGCCCTCGTCCGACGACCTGGGATTCGGGGGCGGACCCTGTTGAGAGCTGTCAGCTGCCCCCGCACAACTACGTCATCTTCCCGCACTTTGCCCCCTTCTCCAGGACGCCTTCCCCTAATAACCGCGAGGGCAAAAACTTTGTATGTTCACTTCACTTTTGCTATGTCGAATGATGTCGTTGTCTCCACGCAAAGCTCTGGGGGACTGGTGGGTCGGTGTGTTCTGTCCTGGCTCCATCGCATTGGCCTGAGTCCAATGCGGTAATTATAGTAATAATTCTCGAGATGACGTCAAGGCAAAGCTCTAGGATAGGAATATCACAAAGCACTCCGGAGAGGCAAACCTCACCCAATATCATACATCAAAAACACCAGCACTGCTCAAATCATATATAGATAAGTGCCCTCTTTCACAAGGATCAGACAAAAGTCTAAGCCAAAGGGTCTTTCCTGTAACCCGCCGCGGGGGCTCACACAGCATGGCGGCACAACAGTCAAGAAAGCAATAAAAACACATAAGCGCTATCTTTCGCGAGGTTTAGACAAAGATACAAGCCAAAGGGTCTTTCCTATAACCCGCGGGGGCTCACACGACATAGCGGCAGACAGCATGGCGGCACAAGAGTTAAGAAGGCGATAAAAATATAGTGCTATTATTGTCGCCTACCCCCTAGGCAAGCGCAAAACCCCGTAGCTCTAACCCCCCCCCCCCCCCCCCCTTTGCTTCCTCTCCTTAAGAAATTATCGGGCGCTCTAGCACCGATCGAGGCGGCGGAGCAAGTGACGCCTCCGCGGCGACTTGGTTAAAACCCGTCGCCCTAGACGGAAACGTACTGGCCTAGACCTAAGCCACCGCTGAAACCAGGGCCGGATCCGGGCCCAGAATCCGGACCGGGCTTGCGGCCCGGGTCGACGCCGTCAGGCTTGCAGCCGCCATTGTTCCCGTCGGCCTTGCGCTTCTTCGCCTCCTTTCTCTTCCCGGAGAGCGAATAGAACTTCGACTCCAGCGCCGCGGCGGTACGGCGGTGGAGGCGGGGGTCTTCTCTCTAGATAGCCGCGCGACGAGGTCAGCTATGTCCAGGAGAAGTCATGTAAACCAGTCACAGATAGTTCACTTACAACCATTCTCTCGTACGTCCATCCCGCTCTGCCATGGTTGTCGCGAAGGGCTTGGACTTCCAGCGCCGACCAGGGCCGCGGGCGCCGTCTTCGCGGTTGGGCACCTTGTGCCGCAGTCGATGGGCCGGGCTGGTTGCCCGTGGGGGTCTGACCGTCGCCGTCCGGCTGGTCATTGTCGGAGTCGCCGACTTCGTCGAGCGACGGGGTGGGGCCGCCAGGCTGGTTTGCACTGGGCGGCGGGTTGGGGGCGCCAGGCTGGTTGGCACTGGGCGGCGGGTTGGCGACGGGGTGTCGGTTATCGCCGGCGGCGCCCTCGCCCTCGCCGAGGGGCGCCATGTCCGCCGACGACCGATTGTCTCCGGCCATGCTCGAGTGTGAAGAATCTAGATAGGAACGTTAGTAACGCTGGGCCGCGAAGAAAACCGCAGGCAGCCCGTTAAGGCAGCAGGAGCCTGGTCGCCCATCGTCATTAACAAGGCAGAGAAGGACACCTGGGCTCCGGGAAGTGCACTTTGTTTTGTGCAAACTTTGATTTTCTCAAAGTGGTTGACCACTCTGAGTGACTTCCCGGAACCGCTCCTCCGCCTCCTGCCCGCATGTCGTGTGCGCCTCTGGGATGTTAAAGCACATCTTGACGGCTGCCACAGCGAACAAAGATCAAGGTGGGCAAGTGATGAAAAGCGGCGATTTCGGCGAGCCGAAATAAGAGGTGGCCCAAGGGAGTGATGACATGATACTTACGTGATTTGTTGGTGTCGATGTCGAGCGTCTTCTAACAGCTTAGAATGTCGTAGGCCACGACGGAGGAAATTTGACCGAGTGGAAAATGAAAGAAAGGTGTGTGTGCAGAAAATTTCAGAAACCAGTAGGGTAGGCAAATAAATAGTTGGAGTGTAGGGCCGCCCCGGGATTCTCGTTGACGATGTTAATTCAGACCGCAACCCCGTGCTCCGCAATCCAAGGGCGACGCGGAGCCGAATGCCATTCGCCAAAACCAAAGGGGACAATGGCTGTTCCTTTACTCAATAGTCCTCCTCATCCTCATCCTATTCTCGGCTGGCGCGGTATCTGCCTTCGCCTTTCGTTGAATTCGACCATTGCCGCCCGACTTCTCGCCAGCTGGCCGTCGTGCTGAGTCTGGTTGGTTTGAAAATAGACATGTATAATCCCACCAGCAACCAGGACAATAAAGCCAGCATGTATTATGCTGCGGGGCAAACGGTCAGTCTCATGTGTCCCTATACCCGGAATAGACATCTCAGGCACTCACCAAAAGACAATCATAAAGACCATGGCGTTCGTCATATCAGCAGCCCAATGCCCCCGCCGTTCTCCCACTCCCCTGTCAACCATGCTGAGGACCAAGAAGCAAAAGATGCCGGAGCCGATCATGGCAACATCGAAACATACCGCCACCGGATTGATAGCTCGCCTCCTGTTTAAAAAGAGCAACGATACCACCTCGTACGTGTCCGCAAAGATGCCGAATACAACCTGTAGCGGGCATTAGCCAAAGGCTCGGGGGAGGGAGTACCTAATCAAGAAACGGTTTCGTTGGCTTACTGGGAAGAAGGATGGCATGAGGACATCGACTCTTGTCGTCGGTTCCGCCCTCCAGTAGCTATACAGCCATGCGATGAAGGAGAGCGCGCCGAGCTCAAACAGGACGGATAGGAACCGCCCAATAGCCTGTGTAGAGTTGAATCGGACTCCCAACTGTCCGATGGCCCGGATGCGGGGGACGCATCTGCCCCTCTCGACGTCGTCCATCTCCGCTCAAGCTTCGGGACGTCGGAGATCGATGTAGTGCTAGTGCGTTCAGCGAGTCGGGCCTGGACCAGGCTACCGTAGTCACATCTGAAAAATCAAGCAGCGAGGTTCAGTTGATACGTGGTAATGCCCACAAGGATGAGACGACGAGGCCGTCTGCGGGCGTTCAACGGCTACTCTCGCTCAGTTCGGCACGGGTCTGTGGAGCCTGTGGAACAAGAAAATGCTGACGAGGCCATCAGCATTATGGAGACGGTACTGTCCATACATACATACTTATTAGGCGGACTGGGCGTCTGCTCGTCGGCTCAATCGCAGGCTGCAGCCTTCGCATGCGGCACAGCACTGGCTAGTCAGGGGGCAATGTCTATTCCTGCAATTGGTTGCATGCCAAAAAGCTGTCAGGGTTTGCATTCTGCGTTGGGCTCCGCCACACCCAATGGTACTGTAACTGTGTCCATGCAGGGTGCTTCATCCAGGCGCTACATGAGACATTCCCCCCCGGCTCCGGCTGCGTCCGAACTCTCCGGCTGCCAAATGCCGAAGACACCAGGCCGTCATCTTCAGCCAACAGAACGTGTCTTCCTTTTAGGGGGAAGTTTGGGAACATCACGAAATATGGCTTCTCTTTCAATCCACAAGCGAGACGGTGGGATGGGCTCCAGTTCAGTATGCAAACACCAAAGCACCAGCGACCGAGGTCAGACACACCGCAGGGAGATGGCAGGAGGATGCTAGCTCCTCCTCAGATGCACTGCCGCAATAATCTCGAAAGTTTACATGCTTAATTACCGTTACACACGACGAGTCCGATCGCACCGAGAAAAGGCTGAGCTGGATCAGTGCCACCCAATAGAGGCAGTACCGCCCGACTGTCTTCTTTTTTTATGAGAGAGAGAGAAGAAAACTCCAATACCAGTTCCTTCGAAAAGAGTTTGGTTCAATTAACGTCAGAGACCTTGCCGTTGCTTGCAGCGTTGATATTGTTATATGGCCAATCTAATATATCGTCTTTAGAAAGTCGGCGGAATTTGGTATGCAGCACCTGTTGCTTATGACCTGTAAATGAAGAGACTTTTCTCTAGTTGCCTCTGTTGTGGTCTCTATGTAATAACTCGGAGCACCCTCCAAACACCAGCCCCTGCCAAAAATCGCATCCACCAGTCTGACAAACCAACTTCCCACTAGTGTGTAGTGTGATTGCCATGCCATATCCCCTTGTGCAAATATATAGTGATTATATTGACAGAGAAGAGACAAAACGGGGGGTTAATAACCACATGGAGATGAACGGACGAAATCAGGAGAAGGTACAGACGAACTCAGGAGAGTCGTGGAGTAGAAAAATTGGCTGGAACATCAGATCAAACACGGGCCAACCTTTCAAAATCTAACAAGCCTAAAATCACAAAAGTTTATTGCGTGATTCTCCTCAAGAGTCCGTGAGGTTCCCGGTGGAACTTGCATGGGACAAAGGGCAAGCCAGCAATTCTGGAGGCTCACTTTACCAGCGACAGCGCATGCTCAGCTCGCCAATCCTAGCATGAATGAAGTATCGAAACTTGACTCCAGCAAAATTTTGTCTCCTACCAACACTCCCAACTCTCCACCCCCCGGCTCGGCCCTGCTTTCTTCGTTACCAATTCCACCCCGTGGACCTTCCAACGCCCACAGCCAGCAATATTCCAGTTCTGCGATTCAACTTTTCTCAAACCCAAACCTGCAACTACAGCATCCAATGCCCAACATCGAATTCGCAATAATACCTCCCTTGATTCAAACCCAAATCCTTCGCAACCCGTTCATTCCAAACGCATCAAAACCACACCCCATCACACACACACGCACACACACACACACACATATATATATATACAAAAAAACCCCCAAAAAATGGACACCCAACCGGAGCAAAACGAACCCCTCCCGCGCGACACGACACAAACCCCCACCGCGCAAATCCTCGCCCTCACCAAGTTCCACGCCACCCTCGCGACCCTCCTGCTCGCCACCCAACAGCACCACCACCACCACCACCACGACGACAGCGCAGGATACGCCTCCCCCCTCGCCAGCGCCCTCGCCTACCTCCACTTCTGGTGCGCCACGCTGGGCTTCGCCTGGTGGTGGCATGCCGCGCAACCGGGCGTCGTCGGAGGCGCGGGGCGGCGGCGGCAGTGGGCGACGCAGGCGGGCTAGGGGCCCGTCTTTCACGTCCTCTGTGCCGGGCTGCTTGTGGCGTTGGTGGGGGACATGGTTCTGGTCGGGGTGCGGGCTTTTGCGGCCGGGGTGGGGACTGCTGGCTGCCGGGCTGGTGTTGAAGATGGGGCTGGGGTGGTAGATGGTGGTGGTAGTGGTGGTGGTGGTGGTGGTGGGTATGGCTGGGGGATGGAGACGGGTATGCGGATTGGTAAGTTTGAGTCCGTTTGTTGGTTTGTTTCTGTTGTGTTTCTTTTTTGCCTTTTTTATCTACGGCTCTTGTCGGTTGCTGACTGTACTTGGGGGTTTGTGTGTTTAGTGGCTATGTGCGTGGTTGGTGGCCCCGTGGGACTACTCTTCTTCGTGCTCTGGCCGGGGGTCGGTTGGCATCTGCGCCGTATGGGACGGGTACTCAAGTGGATTCTTCCTTATGCCGGGTCCGTCTTCCGGTTTGTGCTGAAGTGGCTCCTGTGTGGGATGTGGGTGCTTGCGACGTGGCTCTTCTGGGCGGCCCGTCTTGGCTTCCGGCTCTTCTGGGGCGCAGGTTAGGTGGAGTGAAGGGTTCAACTGGGAATTTGGGTCCGGTTGGCTATTGGTGATGAGAAGTTCAGGTGGCTGGGGCTTGAACTGCGCGGGGCGGTGGTGAGGTTAGCATGGACAGACATCACTATATAGTACCAGGTGAATGTCTCAAAAAATCCATATTACAACCTTGCTTTAAATGATAATAAATAAAACCCTCTCTCCAGCCGTGATGCTCTCTCCTAGGTTGCCTTCTCTGCCGCGAACTCTCGGAGGATAATCCCTCCTCTCGTTCTATTGCTCGCACATTGGACATAAGACCGATAGCCAAAACATTCCGTAGCTACCGGCCTGTCACTAGAGGGGTCGTCAGTACCGGTGTTGGTGTTGGTTTTGGTGTTGGGATTGGATATTTAGACCAGTACTCCGGTCTTCAACCCTGCGAGCGTCCCTCCATGTCAACATCAACCTTGGCTCTACGAGAGCAATCCAGATGCTACTCCAGCCAGAACAAGGAACCAGAAAATGCCGTAGGTCTATTTCTACCAGGATATTCCTCCTGCGTTCTCGCCTTCCATTGTTCCTTTACTCCAGGCGTTTGTTTGTACAATCAACTGCAATAAGTCATTGGCCGTTTTCGGGTCTTAGCTTTTGGCTCACGCTCAAACCCTCACACTGCACATCCAAACCTCCCTTATTGTTAGGCTCCCAACTATCAGAGCCTCCAATATAGCTTATAATAAATCAAAGGTGAAGGGTTGGGAGCGTTCTTCAGAGACTGTTGTAGTTATCTGGGCCCTCCATTCCTTGGGATATTTAGCGCTGAGGATCAGGGCCCAATAACCTCCGAAGATCAACTAGTAATCATTGAAGTGCCGTAAACCCTCACAACCCAATCATCAACACAGTCCGTGGTCACAACTCGTGGGGGTTGCTGTAGTCGTATGTAGCAAAGGGGAGGAGAAGTCCATCTCAACAGATAGCCGTGGCTCAAATGGCTGTATATCGCACTTCCAGGGGAATTAAGGTCAATCAATGAGGCTCTCCGTCTAGTCAGACAGAGAGGAAGCACCAGGGATAGTCAGTCGACACTGGTATCCCCATAAAGCTGGAATGAAGAATGCTTGCTTGTCCTTTGAAGAAGCCATAAACCATCGTCTTGAATACATCGACAGGCGCATAATTACGCCGCAGAAATAAATAATCTGGCCCCTTGGTCACTATCCCCTGTTTTGTCAGGCCGCCGGACATCTGCTCCAACTTAATATCATGCTTATACTCAATGAACACGCTTACCCTATTTATAAAAGGGTCTTCGAGGAGCAAGGCTAGGTAGTCCGGTAGGAGAAAATGGAGCGTATATTATAGGAGGAACGGGGAGGGTTGCCCAATATCGTTCGCCGCCAGGTGCAAGGAATGTATTGGAATCAAGGGGGTACAACACACCATCGGTCTCTCTATAGCATTTGAATATTCCTTGATCTCCGAGGATTCCGATCCACCAGTTTGCTTGTTGGTACGGTCAACAGTGTTCTGGCTGTGTGTCTTGCAAGGTGGGAGGGGGGGTAGTGTGGGATGGGGTTCGGCTGATTATCTAGGTCGGCTAAATGACGTGTCGTAGATGAATGTAATCTGTATACACTTCTGAGGATCCGATCCCACCGCTTTTCAACGATCAAAGATGAGGAGCACAGTACCATCAAAAGCCGAAGCCAGGTTGATCCTTGGTAAACCATTGTTTGGTTGGTTCTCATCACGGATTTCTTCGATCAAGGACAGGGACTCGGGGCCGCTTACAGCTGGCTTACAAGGAAACCCTCACGGCAAAGGTCGCTGCCTTTGGCGCAAAACAGATCGATGAAAGGAACTCTGAGGCAAGGGGAGAAAAAACAATGGTCTAGGAAAATATTGGCAAGAGCAGGGGCACCACAAGAATATATTGGTTGACTAGAAGGGACCGGGAAGAAGAGGATCACAAAAGTTCAAAGCGGCCATCCCCGACCACTGCCCGATGAGCATACCACGAGTCATCAAGGAAACATGGAAACATACTGCCAAGAGGAGGAGGCATAATACAAGGAAGATACACTGTGAAGAGGAGGAATACGCCCACACAGAGGGAAGATATTTGTCGTACGCAAGCAAACGGACATCTTCCTGCTACAAAGGCTGGGAGCACACTATGCACCGCACAACACACCGCACAACACACACCCCAGCCCGAGGGGAGTTACCGCGAGGGGTACCATCGACAAATTCAACTCCCTTCCCGGTTCCTAGAGACTGATCACAAGACCCACTACGGGCCCCCATGGCGACTCACATACAAACGGGACAAGGGTGATTCTCCGTTCTAAACTCAACTCGCTCAGAGTATGATTTAAAATCTAAGACCCTTTGTACACGTACAGACGGCTGCGAATCACTAAGGAACGTGCGCGACGCAAGACCACTAAGCTACCGGGCTTAAACTGTCCTACGCAAGGAAAAAGGACATCCTTCTCCTGCAAAGGATACAAGCACCCTATATACCGCACAACATAATACAAGGGAGATACGCTGCGAAGAGGAGGAATACACCCACAAATAGGGAATATATTGGCAAGAGGAGGGTTTCAATAAAAAGAGGGTACACTTGTAGGCGCACAATACTGGCAAGAGGAGGATTTCGCCGATGAGGAGTAATACACAGACACTGACAAGAGAAGGAATACACCCACAAATAAGGAATATATTGGCAAGAGGAGGATTTCACCGATAAGAAGAGGATTAATACACAGACACTGAGAAGAGGAGGAACACGCCCACAAATAAGGAATATATTGACAAGAGGAGGGTTTCAATAAGAAGAGGGTACACTTTAGGCGCAAAATACTAGCAAGAGAAGGATTTCGCTGATAAAAAAAGGATTACACAAACACTGACAAGAGGAGGATTACACCCATAAATAAGAAATATATTGGCAAGAGGAGGATTTCAATAAAAAAACGAGAATTATACTGACAAGAGGAGGGTACACTGATAAGAGGGCGATTATACTGACAAGAGGAGGGCTTCAATAAGAAAAGGAGGATTATACTAGGAAGAGGATGGCTACACTAACAAGAGGGCGATTATACTGACAAGAGGAAGGTTTCAATAAGAAAAGAAGGATTACACTAGCGAGAGGGCGATTACACGGATAAAAGAAGGATTATACTAATAAGGGGACGGTTATAAAAATACGAGGACGATTATACGGATAAGAGGACGATTATACTAACAAGAGGAGGACTATACTGATGAGAGGAGGATTTATATTACTAAGAGGTGGATTATACTGATACCAATAAGAGGAGGATTACACTGGCAAGAGAGGATTATACAGACAAGAGGAGGATTATACTGATACTGACAAGAGGAGGGTTATACTGGCGAGAGGACGGCTATACTGTCAAGAGGAGGACTACACTGATACTGACAAGATTGGGAGTACACTAACAAGAGGAGGATTATACTGTCAAGAGGGGGATTATACTGACAAGAGGAGGATTACACTGCCGAGAGGAGGATTATACTGACAAGAGGAGGACTATATGGATAAACGGAGGATCATACTAGCAAGAGGAGGATGACACTGGTAAGAAGTCGATTACACTGATACTGTCAAGGGGATGACTATACTGACAAGAGGAGGACTGCGCCGACCTGGGGAGGAATACGCCGACAAAAGATCAAGACTCTTCGGATCGTCGAGAAAACACATATCATTACCGATTAAGAAGATTGAGAGGCCAATTGTTTGAGGATTGTCATGAGGAGTATACTTTCAAAAGTAGGAACATACGGAGCCATACGAGAGCCTAGACATTGGAATTATACCACAAGAGGGGGATTGGATAATGACATATAGAGCCAGGACGGGACCTATCCAAGGTCACGAGCGGAACCGAAGCCCCCGACGGTTCATTTAAGCCACCCCACAATGGGTACCAAGATACGAGATTGGAGATACACTGTTAAGAGGAGGAGAATAACGGCCGGATATTGGACACATCGGGGATACTTACCCTAGGAAGAGGGGGGACGCACTGGGCCTAGAGAACCTCGACTAAATTGTCGCGACACAACGAAGAAGAGAGCCCAAGAATTAAGATGTCATCCTGACAAAAATAATGTGTTCAAGAAGGGGGCATGAGCTGGGGATATACTGCTAAGAGGTGGACCAAAACCTGGGTGATTAAGACAGACCTCTTCACATATTTTTGAGCGGACCACGGCGATCAGGACCGCAACACAGGAGGCCCAGGATGAGAAAACAAGGAAGCCCCCGCGGGCTACAGAAGGCATCGTTGAGAAGGGAATAATGAATACGGAGAGGTTGCCCGCCACGGGGTTGAAGCCGAATGATAGAGGATGGGGGAAAAAATACTAAGAGGAGGGCAGAATACCTGATTTACAGTAGGGTGGGACGTTAACTAAGAGAAGGACCCTGGAATACACAATGGCAAAAGGTGGAAGATACCACATCCAGTTCAAATGGGAAGCTTAGGCAGCGTGATATCGGGGGGGGGGGACAACACCGCATACCAAGAGGTGGGACCCCAGCATACATTGAGAGACCTAGTGGGTCATGGTCAAGAAAAGGAACACGGAGCTCCAGAAAGGCAAGATAGTGTTGTCATCATCAAACAACACACGGCTCAGAGTCCTTCTGCTCCTGGAATACACTGTCAAGAGAAGGGACATCTGGGTGACTGAAAGAGGTCTAATAAGGTCTACAAAGAGAAGAGCCGTGGAAAGTAGGGGACATGGTGAGGTGATACAATGCTAAGAGGGGGAGAATATCCATGGCGCGTCAACGATCAAAATGCAAGTCATACAAAGGACTAAGAGGGCCGCACAGCTTCAACACGGACATAAAAGAGAAGAGGATACAAGAAGACCCAAGAGGACACTCGGAGAGAATGGGTTAGAGATGTTCTTCAAGCCAGCTCGAAAACTTTTCGAAAGATGTGAGAAAGAAGAGATTCAAGATGGGAGCCAGAACTGCGGGGCGTACACATTTGACAAGAGAAGGAGAAATTTGACATACGCTGCCCGCTTAAGATGGCCGGGACACGCAGCGGACGCGACATACCATGACTACTCGAGTCAGGCCAAGAACAAAGATCGAGGGATGAGACCACGCGTCCCTCGGGAGGTGGAACAGGTCAACCTGCCATGAAGCGGAGACAAAACGACACACAGCGAGGGAACGGGATGCATCAACGGAAGAAGGGGGGGGGACACAAGAGCAAGTGGGACGCCATGGAAGCACATCACGGGAAAGGTCGAACTTAAGGCGTGTTGCAAAAACACATGGCCAAAGGGGCCCGCCACAACACGGAGGCCTTGGACGCGCGCGGTGCCGAAAGAGACGAAAGTTCAACAAAGACACAATGACGGCCCTTGATACACTGGCAGCAAAAGGTATTGAGAAGGCCTCGTCGTCACATCATGAGAGGTGGAGTGGCATCAGAGGAGCTTTCTGGAGGATGGGCATGTTTTTGGGACACCGGGGGGGCGGAGAATGGACCACGGAGAACGGAGGAAGTGCAAGGAATGTTGATCTGCAATCAGAGGGAGGGGTGTAACGACATGGTATTTTCCACGGTGCAGTTATTTCGTTAGGAGATGGAGCAAGGCGGTGGTGGTTGGGACCAACTGGAGAGAACATACCACATACCCACTAAGACGAGACAGGGACAGGACGGGACGGATCAGTGGAGCTACAGGGATCAAGAAGGGCCGGGCGGATAACAGGGAAGATGCGGGTGGAATGCGAAGCGTTGAGAGGAACTAGAGGAAGGGATGGCTTTTTTTCAAGGCGAAGAGCATCGCGGGTGCCAACATACTAAAGACAAGAACATGAGGACTGCGTGCTCCTTTCTCCCTTGCCGATGCAACTCCTTTAAAAGCTCCAGCTTTGTTAACCGCCAATGCCCCGGGAAGCTGAGAAGAAGAGCAGAATAGGTTTCTAAAACGAAGGGCTCACTTACTCTCCATTTCATCACTCCTTTCGTACAGGGCGACGCATACTTGCCGGGTGGGGGGCTCAAGTCTTGGACATCCGCTTGATAGGCAAGACTATGACTGTAAATGGACGGGGAATTTGCCAAACAGGCTGCGGCCAATGAACTGGCAACGGATTCGTGTGGAAGCTCTCTGTGCCTCCCCAGATGCTGAACTTATGCATCCACATTCACCATATGACGGGGAGGGGTTGAGGTTTAAGGCAGCAGGAGACGAGGACAGCCCCATAGATTTGACCGTCGTTTGCTGTCTCGGGACACAATAATCAATGGCTATCGAACGGCTAGATACAACACCCATCATGTATAAACACCTGACGTATCTTGCGCTGAGCCAGGAGACTCCCTCTGCCTCGAAGAACCACCGGCCCAGGCTATGCAGAAGTAAGTTGCCGGCGTGTTAGCTCTTGTCTCTAAACTATGGCCCAACCACAATGCACCGTCCCAGCCACGGAGCCGACATGTTGGCATGATGGCAGATACTGAAAAGGGGGAGAGCACTTCCGGGGGCAAGGTGTAGCTCCCCACGTCAACGGCATCCAGCCCCAGAGGCTGGTCTTCATCACCCACTCTGAGGAGCGAGGGAATGCGACGCTCTCTGCCACTATACTGCAAATGTCATAATGTCTGGTCTTTTGTCAGTTTGTTGTACGATTCTCCACAGGCATCAATCTAAGCTTAGGGCGATCAACTGCAGCAAGGTCGGGCGGGCTCCTATCTCTATAACAAGGTCTCTACTACACGGACATATAGATTCCTGTCCACCCAAGTTGTTATAGGAATAATCTGCCCAATACTAAACCCGCAAGTTTCTCTGACTAGCCGTCGCCACTAGCACCTTTACAAACAAGAGAACAGGCGATGCATTACACTGTGGTTTGCCTTCCATGTGGCTACTGCCGTCAGTCAGGGGGTTCAGCCCGCTCAACATCTCACAGACATCCCACAAGTAGGGTCGATGTTAGAGCAGTTAGACTTATACAGAAAAGCCCAGCCGAGCCGTGATTCAAACACGAGCGTCTCGTTTCCCACACTGGTCTACCATAAGTTGACGACAGTCTCCAAGATAACAGTTTCGACGGTATTCCTGTGGTAGAAACCGCCTAGCTTTCTCCTCCTCCGTAGCTCACAGGCCTCACTTGGATGTCGTACCAGAGGATTACGTTGAATTTGTAGGTGGCTTTCAGGGGGGCCACACTTGAGCCTTTGTGTTGCTGCCTCGTGCGGCAGTACATACAAGCATGTCAAAGCCAGAAAGTCCAAGGGCTGCTCGGTCTCTAAGTCTACCTCACAAGCCACGGCCCAAAAGGGGCTCCTCTTACGCGGCAATGTTTGGCACGTGGACCTTGTGGGCTCTGGAGTTGGGGTAATGGCCGGAGCTGGTGGCCGGCTGGCCGCAAGGGGCTGGCCGTACGCGCGCTCTGGAAGAACTGAAGGAAGCCATACTCAAAGGTGGTGAGCGGAACCTTTGGTAATCCTCAACCTAAGACAATCTAGCAAGTGTGTGTCAGATCACGAAGCGCCACCTCGAGTGCTGGGTGGCTACGTGGATGGGACAGCATGGGGCAGCATGGGGCAGCATAGGGGCGAGGAGCATCGTTTCGCCAAGACAGTGGCAGCTTTGCCCTATGTGAAGGGCGAGCCTGGGCTACGGCTTGAACACGCTGCAGATATTACAGGCTACTGGAGGGTTGAACAAGCACTGGCGTGACTGGAGAAATACACCAAGGCACCCAGCTGGGCAATCAACCACGGCAAGGGAACTTCAAGGACGCAGGCATTATTGCCACATGGTCATTGTGCCGTCGCCTCTGGACTACAGCCAACTATACCGCTGATCAGGAAGAGCCTAGCCCTAGTGGCTCCGTCGGACAGACGGGCTTCCATGTGGCGCGTTTCCTTCCCCCCCCTCCTTCGTTACGTTTAGCCAGCAGGCCCGAGTCAGCTACATGGATGTGCTCTATACACTATCCTCTCTTCTCAGAGGAGAGAGGAGAATAGGTAGAGCAGCAGCAAGAGAGGCAGCAGGAGGAGAGAAGCAGGGCCGCCGAGTTCAGAGGAGAGGTACGGGGAGGAGAGGACCAGGAAGAGCAGGGGTGTGTAACCAGGAGAACTGAGAACAAGGTCAAAGGAGTAGGGTACAAGGCAAATGGAGGAAGAAAGTAGTATAGCATGAGACAAAGTTCGAATGACGCACGATTGGGAGCAAGGAGAACAGGCTCATCGACAACATTATCGAGGTCCTACCCCCTAGTCAAGAACCACACTCTCTCGACCGAGGCTGACAACGCAGCACGCGAACAAGCCAGCCAAGGGCAGACGGCTCGTCTAGTGTAATTTCTAATTCCTACCCGTCTCTAACGGAGAAAGCAGGGCTGGTCCAGCCGGCCACGCTCTACTCGTCGCCTCTCCCAAAAGAAATATTGAGGCTTTGGCGTCATCCTGACAACGCCTTGGACTAGAAGCGGCCGCTCAAAGACAGCCACTGCCGACTGACCACTGCCTGGCACAACTCTACAAGTCGATAACGCCTGCTGCCCCGCAAGTGGCCCTCGCGCGTTGCTACAACAAAAGCGGGAGGCTGGACCGGTCTGGACCAACGGGCATAGCAACATAACCCAATAGGCCATTGCCGGATGTTGCCATAGTGCCATATCCAAGGACCTGTCTCTACGTACCTACCTTACGAAGGAAGCACTGTTCCGCGGAGGCGCGGACTGTCTGGCCTGACTCCAGTAGCGTCGTGAGGCTCAGGAAGCAAGCAAACCCTTTGCTACCATGGACAGGGGACCAACGGCAGTACTAGATACCGTAGAGCTGGCCAGGCCGCATGTCCGACCATCGCCGCAACAAGAACTCTCAAGGAGGCGCGCGCGCTGGCCAGGACCCCAATCGCGGGATTCGTAAGCATATGAAGCATGGTGCAGCGTGCAAGGCAGGGTATATCGTAGCACGTGAGGCGCACGAAGAAGAGGAGGACACCAAGGCAGACTACGAAACAAGGGCGCAACGTGAAGCACAGCGCGCGGAGTAGAGGCACACAACAGCAAGCACCCAAGACACGTCAAGAGCAAGAGAAGCACGACAACAAGCAAGCGGCAATCTAGTGGTAAAATAGCATTGCGCAAAGAGTAAGAAAGCGTCCCTGCAATGTACCAGTCATAAATGATGTCGCCGCAGACCCATCGGAAGGCTCAGAAGGCAGAAGAACACCCATGACCAATGTCCTCGAGGAGAGAACTCATGAAGATATCTCTCCTCTTCCGAGTCCAGCGTCCCTTGCGTCGACAATGCCAAGATCCCCCGCCACCAACCGACCTTGTTCGCCTGATACCTGGGCTGACCGACGTGATAACATGCCATGCGGGACGAACGAAATGAAAGTAGAGTCTGAGAAGCAACGCGCGGAATAAGAAAACGGAAAATGACTGCACCAACCATCCATCCATCATACCGCCCGTCCCTCATGTAGCATGCGTGGAAACGCGAGCAAGACAGCGGACCGGAAAACGCCAAGCAATGCCGAAGGACAAAGCAAGTTGATCGTGAAAACCGAACGAGGTCCAAGAGGGAGAAGCCCAGGCAAACTCGAAACTGTCAACCCCTTGATGCTTTTCCGTAACCGGTAACACCTCCCCCGAACTCCGTGCGAGGAACGACTGAATGAGCAGCTGAGCATGCGGAACGAAATTTACTGCCGTAGGTTGTTAGCAACACGAATCCATATGATGTCAGTAATCATCGACTCACAGCCATGGGACCGGGAGGGGGGCCCTGGGGGGGCATGCCGCCAAAGGGAGGGCCGCCGTACGGACCGCCAGGACCACCCGGGCCACCCTGAGGCGGCATACCGCCCATGTAATGCGGCGGAGGCGGGGCGGGGCGGTACGGGGTGCCAACACCCGAGTTGTTCTGCGAACGTCCCCAGGAAAGACGAACGCGAGAATTGCCAATCGGATATCCCTGCATCTGATTGATTGCCATTTCGGCGGCATGACGATGAACGAACTGCACGAAGCCGCAGCCCTTACCGGGAGGGATCTTGACGTATGTGATCTCTCCGAAGCCCTGGAAGAACGAGCGAAGCTCGTCCTCGGTGACGTAGCCGGACAGGCCGCCGACGAAAACAGTCGTGTTGTTGGGGTCGGTGAACTGGTTCATGGGCTGCATCGGGTTGAAAGCTGCGCCCTGGCCGTAGTAGGCGGGGGGGGCATTCCACATGGGGCCAGCGGGTTGGCCGGGAACAGGAGGCATCATCTGGTTGGCGCCATGACTGTGACCGCCGTACTGGTGCGAACTGCTGCAGGTTAGACATTGACTTCGCCTGCTCAATTGAAATCGGCCTACCGAGACTTGGGGGTGGCAGTAGAGATGCGCATAGGACGGTTGCCGCAATACACGCCTTGCATCTCGACCAGCGCCCGCTGCTGGTCGGATTCATCAGCGAAGCGGACGAATCCATAACCACGGGACTGGCCAGTCATAGCATCCGTCATGATCTTGGCCGACTTGCACGATGAAAAGCGAGCTTGGAACAGGCTGACCAAGACGAATTCGTTGACCTCAGGGCCGAGGTCGCCGACGAAGATAGAGAACTCTGGGCCACGATCATCACTACACGCTTGTCAGCCATAATCAAAACATTCACTAGACAAATTCCATACCGGCGGTCGACCAGGCCACCACCAGAAGCCCAGTTCAGCTTGAAAACACGGGTCGAGTTGGGGACGGCGGTGCCGTTCAAGGTGAGAGCCTTCTGGGCAGCTTCCGGGGTCGAAAATTCGATGAAGCAATAGCCAGCGTTGCTATAGAGGAGTCAGCGCTATGTTCTCAACGAACCGCGGAGGGAACGGCGCGGCAAAACTAATTCAAAACTGAGAGATGCGGGTAACTATAAATAGTAACCGCCCGCGGTTAAGAACCGGGAATCGTATAGTGCTTTGATGGGGAAAAGTGGGGCAACTCAAGTGAAGGTATATAGTAATAGAGGGGAGTGTAGAATAGGGCTATGAGAGCAGTTGAGAGTAGAGTATACATACCCAGAATTGCGGTCACGAATGATCTTGACTTGAACATTTTCCTGAAGGCAGGTCGAGAACATATTCTTAATAAAGCTCTCGTCCATCCAGCCCTCCATTTCGCCCATCCTATTAGAGTCATTAGCCAAACTATTCAACACAACGCTGACTGCTGCTAGTGCCAACTTACCACAGAGTCTTTGCTGCCTCGTTGGAAGCAGGCATGGGAGCCGGGGCCGCAAAGTTGTTATCGCCCGAGCCGTTCATGTTCGAGCCGTTCATGTTGGCGCCGTTAGTGGCAGCGCCCGCCGGACCAGTGGCAGTGTATTCAGTCATCGTTGCTATCACTGATGTTAGCGACCTTGACTTGGAGTAATCGGTCGAGAGATCGAGTCAGGTAAAATCAAAAGATAGCACTAATACAATCGGGTCGGTGTTTGCTGCAGTTTCACCCACGATTTCGCGAAGTAAATCAAAGCCAGCCAGCTCAAGAGGCCAGAAATACAAACCGATAGCGAGAAATGAAAGAATTCGAGAGTAACTTACTTAGATCGAGGAGAAACGATGGGAAATGATCGAAATCAGGAAGTGATGGATGTCGGAGACTTCGAAGTCCGCGGTTAGTTGTTGGAAGTTGAACGCCTAAAGAAGAAAGACGCGCACGAGGAAAGCAGTGCCCCAGAGGTTGGGCGAGAAGTTGGAGCGCGGAAATGGAAAATGTGGGTGGAGGAAGAGAAAGTGGGAAAGGAAAGTGGGAGAGGGAGAGGGATGATTAAATAGACAGAGGGGAAGAAGCGAAGACCGTGACCAAGATTGCGAATGTGAGGCAGAAGTTGAGATGAAGTCCACGTGAGACTGCACGTGAGACCACACGTGATATCGCTCTCATTGATCCCTACACCAAAACAGTGGGGGTTGTCCGAAAAACCAGACAGAAGAGTTCAGATGAGTCTCGCGTGCACTGACACGGGAGCCCACCCTCGTCATCGAAGCATCATAGTAAAGGTGGTAATGTCCGAAAAGTGAAGTTGAAGTTGGGATGAATCTCGCGCGCACTTGCACACCGAGCTCATCGCATCACTTCAGTATCACGAGAGCGCCAATATCCGAAAAGGAAGGCGGAAGTAGGGCGGGACCTGACGTGGACACCCACATGGGCGTCATCCCCCAAATATCTGTGCGAGAGGAACAGTGGCGAATTCCGAAAAGTGAAGCGGGAGATGGGATGAATCTCGCAGGGGTAATAGTAAATGGGAAGCACGAGTCAGTGTAGAGCTCTTTGAACTCCGGACTTCCGGGCTGTCAATGGGATGGTGGGGGGGCATGGCCGAATGCGAGAAGAGAGTTTGAATGAAGCTCCCTGATCTCTAGATCAAGACTGCTGTAGGGGGGTCGCTGCCTCGGCGGAAGTCAGAACGGACTTCACGAGTCATTGACCCCCCGCCATCGAGATCCGTCCACGCCAGGGAGCCATACAAAAGAAATGGTGTAGATCTGAAGGTGTACATCCACGCGATCTCATCTTCTCGATCTCCCGGTGGTCCAAGCAAAGGATGCCTAGACACGCCGCAGAACGTACAGGAGGTCTCACGTGTACTTACACGTTACCTCTATCCCAACGAGCCCCATGTCACTAGACGTCTAACCTACTAGCGTGTCTCCCCTCTGTCTAAGCCAAGGATCGAGATAAGGTGGGCTTGCCCACTATCGATCTCCAAGACCGCAGAGATGAAATCGCGTAGCCGGCGCTGTCTAGTATTGCGGGGTTGTATAGGATAGGCGGTAAAAAGACTTGAGATCGCGTAACCAGCGCAGTCCTGCGGTAAGACACAAAGTGTAGAGACCGCGGTCGAACCGCAACTGGCGTAAAATATACCGAGATGCGCGAATAGCACCTCGTGCTTATTCGATGATGGGCGGAGACCAAGGAGCAAAGCGGACGAAACGGGGGCTGGCGTAGAGAAACGAACAATTCCTGGCGGAAGGGGTCGAAATAGTTGAGACCGTAACTCACTTGACAACCTTCCAACGGATAGAGGCCGACCTCGAACTATAGCTGTCTGCTGAGCATGTTAGCCTTTGCGGCCTATCGCAACGGGGACCTTGTGAATGTTAAAGGAAACAGGGCTCTGGTATGGGAAGGCCCCGGGCGGTGGAATGTCCAAGGACGAACCCATGGAATGCAAAAGGGATCGACGCTTTGTCCTCAGGCCCGGCAAAACCAACAACCCACGAGACAATGAACATCTCTTCAGCCAGGTCAATTTCAACCAAGTTGACGCATCCGCAGGAACAGCGCAAGGGCCCATGCAACCTAATCCGACCGACGGACAGGAATGCAAAAGAGAGGGCGGTATACAGCGGCACCGAGAGAATAATAGATGCAGCCTCACATACCGTCAAGAACTTTACCAGGCCTATCGAGCTCGGTAAGGGGCTAGAAATAGGAGACGAAAGGTAACCCGCTGGGATCGCTTGCTCTAAATCTAAAGTATTCATGTGAAGTTAGCAATGCAACCCTCAGAACCAGACCATATCAACAATGGAATGAAAAGGAGACCCTGTGGGCCCAGCGTGTAACGGTGAACATTGCCCTGATCATGTCACCGGACGTTTCCAAGGGCTAGCAAATCACGCAACTTGTCGAGCAGAGGCTTCCAAGGTAACCTCAACGCTGGCAATGAAACCAGGCGTCATATGACCGACCGAGCGAGAATTCGAAGCCGTCATGTACTGTACAGGACGCGCTCAACGCAAGATGGACGGGGCCAAGTTACAATGGTCCAGCCACCCTAACCGCTGACCGCATCGGATCCAGATGGATCCAGTGTACGGAGCATGGACCAGATGGGTGTAATGTTGGGCATGCGTTTTATCCGCCTCCAGCTATATAGCTTGAATTGGAAACAACACAGCGAGTTCTCGACGACTGAGCGTTCGCGATCCCAAGTATATCCCCAACAGCTGAAGCGGGCTTGAAGCAGCAGGGTTCGGCGACGGCCTGCTGGGAGTGTTGAGGATCGCACACGGTTCAGGGCTCCACGAGCCGATGGCTGCTGGCCAACCGAGACAACCCGTTGTCGTGTTGCAGGGTAGGAATGCTCTCGCCAGCCTGAACCCAGGTCGTTGTCCTTGTGACTGATGACTCTGGGGAGACATCGCAGCCGTGCCCGGCCAGCTTCGCAGTGGCGAAAGGCAACAGCCTGTACTCAGCGCTTCGGTCGTCAAGATTAGGGCCGTGGCGGGGGCAGTCAAGCGTGAACCACCCCACGCTGTATTGCTGCGCCACGCCGCGGCGACCGAACGGAATTGTCGCAGGCATCGAGCTCGATGAGGGAACAGCAGCCAACACCCTAACTGCCGGACACAACGCCTCGTCGCGAATCACGCCGGGGCCGTTTTCCCAGCCGCAGGGCTGATGACGCCACGCGAGGAGTCGTTCAAGATTGCATCAAGGACAGGTTGTGGTGTAGAAATCAAGCGAGTGCTCTCCGAGGAAAAAACAGAAACCGACTTACCACCTAAACCCGTGCAATGCTATGACGCCGGAATAGAGCTGAGATGCCCACGGTCAAACCGATGAATATTCCCTGAGACGGGCCGAGGGCGGTATCCAGGACTCGAAGAGGAACTATTGCGGTCGACGCCTTTACGCCGTAAAACTCGGACGCCGGAGATACGAGATGGTAAGCTGTGAATGGACCACAGAGAAAGAGATGGGAAGAGAGGCCGTGGGAATGAATATGCCGAGAATAACGCTGGGCTCTCGCGGAGAACTCGATCAATACTGATTGGCGAAGTCTAAGAACATCCGAGATCTCGTGAGATTTCGGGTGTTTCAAACGATCTCCAGGAGAGAAAAACCTGTGACGAGTATCGTTAGCAGCCAAGGAAATCAGCATAGCCCACAGCAGAACAGAAGGTGTGACCGCATGCTAATTGTTCAAGCTGCAGGAGTTGGTTAGGCTTCTATGACAGGTCAACGCTAGCGAGGGGCAAGTTTGGCCCATCGTGTATGCCCCAGAGATCACGCCATCGTTCTTGAGACGAACCATCAAGGATCGGACGTCGGCCGTATGTGGTTAATGTTCTAGGCTCAGGAGTCTGCCAGAACTGAGGACTTGTCTGCCGTAATCATAGCGCATGTGATAGGGTTCATGTAGGATGAGCCGGAGTCCCAACCACCGGCCACCGAAACCCGGTTCCCCAGAGCGCCAGAGACGGGCGTTGGGAGGACGAGCAGGTCCTTAAAGAGTCCAAAGAAGAATTGTCCAGTTCGTCTGGACAGGGGTGAGGCCAGGTTTCAAATAGCCAGGGGCCGGCTTTTCGGCTCTCCGGCCCCTACGCTTCACAGCGGCACTGGGGGCAGCTGACAGGCAAGGTGCCGTCGACGTTTGAGTGGCACAATACGCGCGGCGTCGCCAAATGATACGCCCACGTCTCCAGATCGCGGCGAGGATCGATGTGTCCCGGGCTAGAGACACGTGCACCGATCCCGGGCCAGGCTATCTGGGCTTAGAGGGATGGTCAAACATGGTGGTTGGCATGGACTGCGCGCGCCTCGCCGAAGTGTGACGCTGGCCGCAAGACGCTGACAGAACGTGGTTGGCCAGTAGCTTTGGCAGGCCACCCTCAACGGCAGAGACCTCCAACAGGCGATAGCGTCGAAAACAGGCGTGGCAAGGTACCGACCGGTTGTCGAACTCCGGCGGGAGAGTCGTTGGACAGAAGCTTGACCTCAGAGACCTTCGTTCTTTGATCAAAAGCATCCTATCCGCCACTTTTTGCGACCAATCCACATCATATGGGGAATACCGGGTTATCCAATAGAGGGCAACCTCCGATGAAGGACCGGCGGCCGGTATGACGGCTTGACTGGATGCGGATTGTAGATGTGTGGTGTTCAAATCGACCGTTCCTCCTCACCCAGCCACCAATTACAGTTTTGCGGACTATCACACCAAAAAAACCTTCCCCAAGGGGCCGCAGCAAAGGGTGTCGCATTCAAGCCGCCGTAGACCCAACGTCGTGATAACTGCCTGCCGAGAACTGTACGAAGCAAAGGGCTGGACGTAACAACCCTTCGTGACGTTGAGGAGCTGGCACCAGGGCGCAGAAGACACGGCCGATCCATCAGTCCAGAAAGCCCGCTCAAAAAGAACTCCCAAAAGACCAGACACGTAGAGAAGCATTGCCCGAAAAGTGCCAGGATCTCTAACTGTCGTCGAATCGAACTGGGATCAAGAACTGGAGGAAGTCCAGGAAACGAAACGGCAGACGGCTTGATGGGTGTCCAGGGCCAAAATCAGCTGCCCGTTGTGACTGTTGAGGACCGAGGCGCTCCTGGACTAGCCATCCGACTCCTCCTCCATTGACCTTTCGCTTCCACGCCGGCTCGAGCAGTTCAAGGCGCGTCCTGGTTTTGAGGAACCACACGCCCATCCCCCGCCGAAGGGTGACGAAGCCCAATTATTAGGCGGTAGTACGACATCCTCGGTTGCCCCTGAACTCATTGTCCTAAGCAGGCAACAGATCACACTCCAAGTCGGTTGTCGTCTGCTGTCTGGGCTCACGGAACATCGGGCGTAGTGTCCTCCGGCACGGGGTCTCAGCGCGGCGAGGGCCACCGAGGGATCATACAGCAAATCGCGGCAAAGCGAACACGAGAGACTGACGAAGCTGTTCGGATCTCGGACATCGATCGTGACGTGGGAGATTCGAGGACGAGGAGACGGTGGCGTCATGTACGGAGTCGGCGGTCGCGGGGGTCATCGAATTCCAATTTCGATCCAGCACTCATTCCCAATCACACTCCAGCGGGCCGAGGCCAGCTCTTCCAACGCCGCTTCCAGCAGAGTGGCATCCCGTCTCCCAACTAGATCCAAGCCCGGAGGCGCAAAACACCGGATCACAAGCAAAGCACGCACGGGCAGAGACACCGGGGCAATCTCACTTCCAAGAAAAACTTCAACTTACTTTCAGTCGCGCCAAGAAATAACAAGTAGGAGCCCTGTTTCCTTGTGCCGTGGAGAACTTGACGGCGTGGGTGTAGGGGGGGAAGGGGGGCGAGACTCGAGGGACCAAAGGTGGCGAGCGTCTTGACTGTCGAGGAAGACTGCGCTATCAACGAGGCCGAGGGCGATACTCGGAGGACAAAACACACGCAAAATGATGCTTTTGTGGAATCGCAGCAGTGCTGAACGCAAAGAGACGAAGAGCAGAAAAGCACACCGAGGCGCGGGTTGTGGAGGGGTAAAAAAAGGAAAGCGAAAAGAAGAAGCGAGCTCGAAGGGGGTGCTGTGGAGAGTGTGCGAAGCAGGAGGAAAACTGGGAAGGCACCGAGCGCCTGGGGAGAATTTGCCCGGCGAGTGGATTGGACGGGTGGGGAATGCCCAGCTCAGGGCGGCCGACCCAAGCGCAATCATCGCGTCAGTCAGGTCGGATTTCGGCCAGTTCCCAGCCGCCCCTGCGCTTTCGCCGTGCAGTGTGCACACTACCCGACTCAGTCCCCCTGGTCTGCGGCTACACGCTAGCAGGACGCAGATGTGGCAGACTCCGGCCACTCCGTGCGACCGACAAGCATCACCGCCCACAACAAAGACACCGCGCGTTTTGCTTGCATTCCGCATTCTAGCCTCGCTGTATGCGGTCATCATGATCTAGGACCTGTTCACGGCCGGTCAGGTTGATGGGCCTAGGAGCTCCGGCCAGCGGCCCCTCCTTTGGCATGGGCGCCTGGTTGCAGGCAACTGCAAGGTCAGACGGGCGCCCTTCCAATTCAGTTACACAGGCTCGAGAACAGCGCATTACAGTACAGCAGGCAGGCAGGCAGGCGGGGAGGCAGGGAGGCAATCAAGCAACCCTAGGCCGGGCAACCGCAGCTGGTGGAGAACCGCCCTGCCCGAACCGCACTGCCCGAATCGCACCGCCCTGCCCGTCGCTGCCGACACTTGACTGTTTCACACTGCGACTTCCGGCTGACCACAAGATCTCGCGGCAACCGTTGTCGCTCCCAAGCCTAGTGGGTCGTGCCTAGGCTTCTAGTGGAAAAGCGCGAAATACACAGTATACGCTAGGTACTGTAGGAGTGCAAATTCTGATCAGAAGCCGATGGCCAGGCTTTGGGAGAAGTCGATATCTTCCACGCAAGTGGGTGCCGTAGAAAAGAGAGGGGGGGTGGCCCTAGCAAGAGATGGTCGCATCGCGCACATGTCGAAGATCACGCCCGTAGTAGCTTCAAGTACCACCAAAGGCGATGCGACTTCTTCTACCACACAGTACAGCTCCTCGAGAGCACCTGGGTACCAAGGAGCTATGTCAAGCCACCAATGCCAAAGCATGAGGCCCTAGCTGCAGAAAGCAGCATTGTTTTGTTTCAGCGCCAATTGGATAGATGCATGGAAGCTGTGCGACCCAGCCCAACGGGCGAAACAAACAAACTTGAATGCAACGACGATGCCAGTTCGTGTTGAACGGGGTTTTTTTGTGGTGGCGGCACTTCCCACGGAATGTCCCACCCACACACCCTCCCTTCCCTGACCCACGAGTTGGGCTGCGCATTTCTTGCAGCGTACGCCTACGACATGGCAATTGATAACCCAGATCGCTTCCGCGAGCCATGGACGATTAGGGAACGTGTTCCGTATGGTACGGATATGAGGAGCATACAATGTCTCGGACTAGATTGCCGAACAGAGGCCAAGCCGCCCAGTGCAACTGGTGTCCGTCGAGCCGCGGTGTTTCTCAACAAAGCGCCGCCGACCAGAAACGAATCCCCACTCTCTTGTTAGGGCTCGGCAGGGATGAGGGAACCGGAAGCGCACAGACTACTTCGTACAGTAGAAGCCATCGAAGCTATCCTGAGCTCGGCTCAAGCAGACGTCATGGGTTTCGAGTTGAGCTCTCCCCGCTCAAACGTCGGCAATTTCACGCACCCACTTTGCCGTCTGCGCAGGATCCTAGTCAGCAAGGGCTGTTCGAGAGCTGTCCGAAAGACAATCCGGTTGGTATTCAACGTCAGGACAGAGGGGGGAGAGAGCGGAGAGAGGGGAGGCTCGACAATCGCCCAATCCTGGCCACATGCAAGTCAAGTCAACAATGCATCTCTTTTCGATCACTTGCATGGGCCAAATCAACGAATCAGCAGCCAGATGGTGCCGACGACTGGTGGGCGGTTGAAAGTGACGCCGCCAGCTCCAAGCATCCAACCCGCGTCCATCAGTTTTGGGGGGCCCCCCCCCCCCCCCGCCCCGCGCCCCCACCAAAGGACCGAACCGGGG